>KK351012.1:2931180-2975297 GCA_000671755.1 Glossina brevipalpis
AGGACATATGGAAAATAAGCGCAGAAGTGGGCGTCCATCGAAATTAATTTCCAGATAGAAACGACTTTTTTTTTTTTTTTTTTTTTTTTTTTTTTTTTTTTTTCAATTTATTTATATGCAATCTGTCTCAAATGCTAATGTGACGTAAAGCAAATTTTTGGAAAAGCTGCTAAGAAATACTGTTTGCGAATGTCCCCGTGTTTAACTGCGAAAGTGTATGTGCGTATTAACCAATTTTTTTTTTCGTTTCATGTTTTTTTTCTTTGTTTTCTTTCTTCTTCTTGGAAGAATTTTTAATTCACAATGAAGTTGGGTTTTGAAAACGTAACGGAGAGCAAAAAAAGAATTTTTCTAAACACTTTGAATACACATTTAAATGATCATGATTTAAATGGGTACTGTATCTTATAGATCTACTCAGCAGGCTTAATAGACTTAGTTTACCTTACGTACATGTATTTGCATTATAAAATGTTCAAGTGAGTATTTAGCTTTTACATGGCTTTTATTATTAAAATCTTTGAAACGATAAGACATTAGTGCGGATTACTCTCTTGCGTTTAACACTTGGTTTATATTATTATTATTATTATTATATTATTTAGAGTAATGAAATCAATTCTTAGACTCGAGCAAATTAATTGAGCACTAGCATCATAGGCTATCGGCTCTTGGTTTATAAGATTCTTAAATACTTTCTTATTACTTTCAAGTATTTAACATTTGCCATTACAAACTTCCCTTTATGAGAGAGCGGGTTTATTTTTTTTCTCAATCAATAACCCTGCGCGAATTGCCATTCGATGCAACTGCATAATATTTACATTTAGTATCGTGAAATGACAACACGTCTTAACTCAGTCAGATAACTGAGATTAGCTTTCGCAGGTTTAGCACTTTGCTACTAAAGATCTCTTAATGTAGAGTGTCGTTATCACACACACACACACAATAGCCAGTTCCAAAGTTTACATATAATAATAAGTGATCTAATATAATCGATTAAAAAGCAACAATGTTTTACTCACATTTTTTTTCTACAATAAAAATGATAAAAGCTCATGAATTTTGTGTAAAAAGTAAGGCATTCGTAATGATCAAATAGAAACTATACATAATCGAGAACTTATTTGTTGCCTTCAAAGTAGGCTGCATTGTTTGGCAATATAATTACGCTAGCGTTTTAACTATTTGTCCTTACATTGTGCAGTTACCAGGAAAACTAAGCAGTGTTGGCAAATTTAATATAAAAATATGCAGACAGAGCTTTATTTGCTCAAAGTTAGCCTGGAAGGACAAACAAATTTGACTCACAATAATATATATACATCACTCGATAAGTTCGTAGGATGACACATAGGTTGCCACTATTGACGAATACACATGATTTTTAGATAGTGTCAACCTTCAAACGATATGTGTCGGATCTTTATAACGTTCCGACCATTAGTGCACAATGCAAGTTAAAGTTATTTTAACGACGCTTCTTTTGTAATTTTCAAGATACTGAAAAAATCTCAATTTCATGTATTGATAAATGTAATGGGAAGGAAATCATTAAAATCAAGAACCGATTTGAAAAGTATTATGGCATTGAAATCAATTTGTCGGTGCTGACTTTTCTGACTTTAAACGGAACTCTACAAATACGAGTCGCTCGAATTCGGTAGCTGGTTCTAGTAAAGATAAAAAAAGTGGGGAAAATCGTTTTGCAAGACCGAAAAGCGAAGTTGAGTGAGACAGATGATACCTTAATGATATCAGAGGGTAGTGTACTATTTTGTATGAAAATTTGAATATGACAAAGCTCCATTTGAAGTAGGTATAGTCTTTAACCAGAAACAGCAACGTATTGATGGTTCAGAACATTGTTTGGAGCTTTTTATGTGAAATAAAAACAATTTTTTCAAGCGATATATGATAAAGGATGAGATATGGTTTCCTTAGAATCAAATGCGCAGTCAACCGAATAGACAGCAACCGACGAAATCCGTCCAAAGCGAACAAAAACACAAAACTTGGGTGAGAAGCACATGGCATCCTTATTTTCAGATGCGCATGGTATAATATTCGACGACTATCTTAAAAAGGGATCGATAATGAATATTAGCCAACGATTTTAATGCGTTTGAATGAAAAAATTACAAAAGAATGGATATAAATGAAGAATATAATGCGCTTTTTACTAAGAGAACGCAACGTGTTATAAATACGCAAAAACAAAACAAGATAAATTCGAGATCCTACGAACTTATCGAGCGGAATGGAAAATAGCGAGCGACGGCCTTTGAAAAGTTAAAAGGGTGCCGGTAGTAGTAAATATGTAAGAAATCGTCTAATCATCTAGTTCCACAAGCTCATGATGCACGACATTGTTCCTATCTCAACAAATGCAAAGCATTACTTGACGTTCTCTTCTACAACCTATATCATGATTTTTTGATGCAAATTTGCCCTATGTTATTAATATCTTCAAAACTAGGGGCGATTTTCTGTTATGTTAGCATCGCAAGTTCGCAAATCGAAATTCGGCTAATATAATATAATATAATATATATTTCTCTGTTAATTCATGTAACAACACTGTCCTTGGATATTGGCGTGCTGCTGATTTTGATAAAGCGCAACCAATGTTAACACCAGCCTGCGAAGCGCTATCGCTTTAGTTGAAAAGATATTGTAAATTATAGCGGAACTATTTTAGAATTTTGGATCAATTTCAAAACGCACTTATTACCCAATCAATTAACAAATGTTGATAATGTTGCTTTTTTGATTATCTGCAGACTTACTTTTCAAACGCTCAATAGTATGTATGTCTTGATAGCCAAAGGTATTTATTATATTTAATTCGAAAAAAAAACCACGTGAGATTCATTAAGTTTGGAGACGTTTCTTCCAGAATCTTCATAAAATTTTGTAGCCGTAATTCTTTTTTAAAGAAAACCCTGCTGCGTTAATTTTAATCGCATCTTCTTTCGTTTGCTTAATTACGCGCGTAGAATTTAAGAAAAGCAAATTTTGAAAACACTGTTATTGAAGATTACGATTCATATAGGTCATATAGGTCTTCATTTCATGATTTTTTTTATTAATATTTGTCAACTCCAATTTCTTAAATGAATTACTTTTTTTATTTTTTAAGTCCATTTGAAGTTAAAAATGTATAAAGTGTTGTTTCTATCCTTTCGACGTTTGCTTTAGTTTCTTAACTGTAAGCTTGCGCGTAGGCATATTATACCCGATAAAGTCAATATAAGCTTATCTGTCTTCTGATACTGAACACTAAAAATTACGACCTAACGATTTTTTTGGAATCGATATGAGAGCATTAGTTACTGTCATTTCGCGCGTAATATCGCGTTGTCTGGTAACACCGAAATACATAAAACAAATAGATCATGACCATCCATGTCCTTTGTCAGTGCAATTTTAAGATTTTGTAAGATAACCAAAAATTTCATTATATTTCGTTACACTTCATTTATGGAATTATATTGAAATTTTCTTTGAAAAGTATGCTCGCAATTTATAAAGAATTATTTGAAGTGGGGAAGTACCCAAAATTCCTTGGAAACTTTGATTTTTTTTAAATAAAATTTTACTGTTTTTGTAAATTTTTACATCGAATACAAAGTGCAAACGGAAATCCTTTTTTTTGTAACAAATGAAAAGGAATGCGTAAGTTCTTCTGCCTAACAGTTATCATTTTCTGGCATTGTATTACCTTAGGAAGAGCAATAAAAAGAATTGCAATTTCTCTCAAGGACTAGAAAAGTGTTGTGTTGGCAAACTAAAGAGCACGAAATGTTAAAATGTTAAAAATCAGCAATATATTGTGAAACTTAAGAAAAGAATTTAATTTTTTTAACTTAATTTAATTTAATGGTTTTATCGGAACGTCAAAATTTAAGGACGAAAATATTTTCATTCCCCTTCTTTTATAAACTTAAGAAAATATAAACGATTTAAAAACCAACTTACACTCTTTATTTTTATCCATTGCGGGCTGCAAAGGGCTGGAATCGACAATCGCCTTAGGCGGTGATTGTCTTGGATCATAAAAATCGGAATTGGTGCCATCATCACTACTGCCGCTCAAAAAAGATGCATTTAAACGTTGTTCACCTATCAAAAAAAAAAAAACAAAGAAGAAGAAGAATCAGAAATAAGTTAAAATATATAAATAAAATATAAAAGTTTCTGTTTTTTTTTAATATTCAAGATTTTATTAAACGTTAACACACCTTCCGACATATCGTCGTAGATTTCCTGTAATAAGATAACGTCTTGAAATGAGTGCTCGAATGCGTTCTTGCCACTCAAATGCGATGTAAGCAAACCGTTGCACGATGAGTCGGAAATTATCTCAAACGTTGCTGAGCCTGATGATGAGAATGTTGCAAGTAAAGAACCACCCAGGCTGTGCAATGACGGCGATTTTGGAATTACACGTGTTGCTGTGGCAGCTGAAACTGCTAAACAAGGAGACGATGACAAGGGGCAGGGTGACGATGAAAATGATGATGACGACGATAACAACTTTGGTGTCTTTATATATTGCTTGGATGTATACGATATAGATGACGATGATGAGGAATAAGAGGAGGACGAAGAAGAAGATGAGGATAACAAACAATTTGCTTTTAATGTTGATAAGTGCGACGATTTTGTTCCACCACTTTTGCTTTGTGACTTTTTAGATGAGATCGTTGATTGTAAATTTTCCGAACAATTTGAGTTTACCAGCGATGCTGGTGATGCCGCCGATGATGATGAAGATGATGATGAAGACGACGATGACGATACCGATAAAGTCGACGATGCACAAGATAACAATGACGCGTTGTCAGTTAATTGATGTAAATGGAGTGTATTGTTTATATTATTTTTAGTGCCGACGTTGCTGCTGGTATTATTGTCTGTTTTTAGACAACTATTGCTATCAATTGTTATCGGTGATACACAAACAGTATTATTTATCAATGCGATACCAATATCACCGGTATTACTGCTTGTGAAATTATTATTAATTTTAGTTTCGTTTTGCTGATGGTCAATGTCAATATTTTTGCCAATTGTGATAGGGTTGGCGGCTGTGGCTGTTATTGTGGCATTACTAGTAACACTTTGATTTGTTGTAGTAGTTGTGGTCTGTTGAAACCAACTAGGAAAACTGCCTTTTAGCGTGTCAATAAGATCCTGATCGAGCGTTAAACGCCACGACACAGGGCCGTCCACGCCGTGCGTAGACTCTGCAATAAAATAAACACATAATCATATTAGTTATTACACTCAAATATTGATTTAAAATCTAAAACAATTAGAAAAATATTTAATTAACAAAAAAGGCGTACGCTTCTCTGTGCAAGCACATGAACGAGGTGTAACTATCATTTAATCTGATGTATATTGTTTTTGGCATTTTTCATTTACTTCGATGTGAAATCCAAACATAAATCGAAATATCAACATATCTATGTGTCATTTGATAATTCAATAGTGCAGTGTTTGAAAAAAAATAATAACTAAAGAGCTATGAGTATATCGATAAGCAGAAAAACAATAACAGTCTAACGGAATAAAGGGGAACATTTTTTTTTATAGAAAATTTCAACAACTACAAATTTTATTAATTATTAGATAAGGTTTCCTCAACTATCAACTAGGGAATCAGAACGACAAAGGAATCATTTATGTTAAACAGTTTCAAATTTATTTTCAGTTCATCCATTTGTGAGCCATGACTTTATTATTGGATACACGAAAAGATTACATCTAATATCGTCGAATCTAAGGTCAAAAATAATTTGTTTTTTTTTTTTTGTAGAATGTTTGTTCACATTTAATCGCATATATATTTGCATTGCAATGGGCTTTCGGTATCGATTAAAAAAAAAAAGTATGTATTTTTCGACGCCCGATTAAAGGATGCGGATATACTTTTGTCATTGCCTTTGTCTTACCCAGAAATACGCATCAAAAAATTAAAAAATTAATTCTATTCTATTCCTATAATCAGCCGATTTAATCGTGTCCGTTTCTTAGTCAATTCGCGTATTCTTGAAACTATTTCGATCCAAAAATTTAGGTAAAAGGATCGAATTCAAAGAAAATGAATTTGTGGCCGATAATGGAAAAAAAAGTTCGTTTAGTTTAATTTGATAATGATTTTGATGATTTGCGCATAGTTGAATAAATAAAAAAAATATACCTCACACCCGCTTTAAAGCGATAACTTATTGATCACGCGATTAAGCTTCGAAATATTTTCTTTCAATGAATTCTTTTTTATATATAAAAAGAAAAACAAAATGTTCTTAACACGTATTGCGTGTAAAGTTAGAGACTTTTTCTACCATTTATTGCTTAGACGTTATTCTTTAAATTTATACATTTTTCTGAATGCATTAAAACGGAAATAGAATTATGTAAAAGTGTCAAAAGATAGGGATAATTGAAATCGATTTAGCGACAGCAAATGCTTAATTAAATTTAATAAATTGAATTAGTTGTTCGCACCCCTTCTGACACGCTTTTGCTAAAATATCTTTTATTGCACTTTAGATCAACGACTGCATCGAAATTATTGGCAACAAACTGAACTGCGTAAATGTAAACTCTCAGAGAGAAGGTGTTGAAAACAAATTATTTGAAACAGATCCGACATGTGAAAATCGAAAGAGAAACGCGTTGTTAAAATAATTACAAGAGAGACAACGGCGTAAATGATTAAAAAAGAATTTTAAAAATAAATAATAATTTTAGATAATAAAACGATAGCAAAACCAATAAAAATGAAATGAAAGGTATATAAGAATAATACATAAAAAAAAAAGCTCACCATCTGCGATAACTCCGTAAAAATTTCTGCTTTCTGTTCTTTTTTTTTTTTTTTTTTTTTTGTTATGAACCTATTAAGTAGTCTATTAAATATTTATTCGAATCGATCAAGGGCAATTTTTCTTATCTATTATATTCACCAACGAAGACCGGCGCTATACTGATTTCATTATTCCCTTGTAAAAACCTTTAATCTGCAACATACATATTTCCTTTCTTTTATCAGCTATGTGAGTAACATTTTCGGCTTTTATATTAGAAAAATAGCTTTTGGTTAAAAAAAAAAAAACAAAGAAAAAAAAACGAACATGGAAGCTATATTCGACTGTAGCCAAAAATTTTTCTCACATCACCTTAAATCTTAAGGAGAACTCGAAAAAAAAGTAAACATTTCAATGCCCTTTAGTTGTCGAATTAATCTTTCACCTTTTGCTCTATAATATTGGATATGATTTTGACCGATTTTTTTCATTTTTGTACAGGTACTGTGGAATCACCAACAAAGTTTAAGTAAAAATTTTTTCTTGCATTCTAAACGTCTCGTTTGACCGATTTAGCCCTGGAGTTTTGCAGCTGTGAAATGTCCTCAGTATAATCATTTATACACAGTGGACATTCCTAAATCGATTCAGAATTTCATACTGTTCGAAAATGTGCATATATATAATTTATAAAATGTACTTTATAAAGTGTATGAAGCTTTCCGGATGTGACAAACGTTTTGGCAAAATGCCTATACCGAAATACCTATATCCCCAAACTTCGATGGTGGGTGTGAAAAAATTTACAATACATTTAGTTGAGTAATATTGCCCATTTGTCATCTCCCGAACTGCAAGCATTATTGTTCTTTCGGAACTATTCACGAATAAACCTAATTCTTGAATCTATCATAAAATGAAAGCATTACTCAGAGGGACAATACATAACGGACTGAAGCAAATGTTATTCACAGGGGAACAAAATCTCCTGAAAGAAAGACAATAAGTAGCATCTGCCAGTTCAATGTTGATAACATTCCGCACGCACATAGGTTTTGCAGCATTTTTTCATTTTTCTTTTTTTAATTCAGGGCCTGAAATGCTTTAGTTGTCGTTGGCAGACGCTTCCACATGCGGCTTTTTTCAGCTGTGACAATTTATAATATACTGAACCCCCGAAATGCACTCAAATAATAGCGCCATTGAGATTCCTTTTCAACGTTCATTTTAACGGCTCTACCGGCATCCGTCGGGATTTTTGCGACTATGATTATCGTGTTGAGTCAAGTTTCCATTACCCATCAGTATTCTACAGCACGTTGCCACGAAGTAAACAGGAAAAGTAACGTTTCTTCCATATTTTTGACTAAATACATTGCATTGACGTACGAGTATACAGTTGAGTAGTATAACATATGCGATAGCGTAAGGTCTAAAGCTTGTACAGAGACTTAGAAAAGTTACGTTATACTTCAATACCAGATATATTTCGCATCATGAAACAGCTGACAGAAATTATTCACACCCTTATAAACTTCTCTCCTTCCTTACTTCGCTTTCGTTTTTTTTTACAGGTTAAATAGCACTTACGAAAGAAGTGAGTTCCATGTCGATAGAGAATATATTAGGTCTACAAAAAAATTTTGCGTAGTGATTTTCGTTATTTTATAAAGTGTATCTGAATTCTGCTCGTTTCTATCGAAATTAAAGGTATAAATACTTTCGACATATATGCTTGTATAAGTTGAAATTGTTTACAAGTTCGGTGTATACCAAAGTGCAAGCAGCATTTAAGACACAGCATGTTATTTTGTTTTAAACTAGAAAAAAGTAACGGAAGCTACTGAAATAATTGAGTTGATCAAAAATGGATCCTTTAAGACAATACTAAAAGACGAAAACCACAGTTCGGTTCCAAATAATCATCCAAATCTCTTCCAAAGACGAATATTCATCTGCTTTGAGATTTTAAGGCTTGGTGAAATTGTTACATCTAAATAATATGAAACTCAACTAGTTAGTCTAAGTGGTGCGCTGAAGGAAAAAAGACCATTAATGGACTACTGGAACTTGAAAAGTAATTTTGCTTCATGACATGAAAAGAAAAGAAAACCATGATTTCCATGATTGATGACAAAATAAACATGAAAGTGATCTTCAAATTGGGCTGAAAAATTATCCCAATTGTTTGTTGTTCCCCAGACCTATCCCCTTCCGATTATCATTTCAAATGTTCAGATCGATGCAGTCGTATTTACAAGAACAGCAAAAGTTGAATGTGTTCCGAAATGGTTCGATGAATATTTTACCTTAAAACGAATATTTTGATTATTAGCACTAGATTGCCCAAAGAAGTCATTTTGACTGCTTTTTAATATGATTATAATTTAAATTTCATTTATTTATTTATATTAATTTTTGTTATTTATTTTTAATATATAACTGTATTATAATATATAATGAAAAATTATAAATGATACAATTTCTTAGGATTTTGAGCCTTTTTATACAAGATATATATTTGCATTTATTTAAGGTTGTATTTACGTTACGTTATTCGTTCACAAAGCAGCCATTTTCATTGCTTTTTAGGCAATGCAGGTATATACTAAAATTTGAACCTTTCTAATGTTAACCTTGATAGCAATAAAATAAAATAAAAAGCTGAACTTCATTAATAAGCGTTTATATTCAACTTCAACGGTCATTATAAACGCCTATTTCTGGGCGTTACAAACATTCAACAAATCTTAGCACACCCTGTACGGCGAATTTAAAAACTCATTATTATTCGAAAATAAGGTTTTCATTTGTATTTTTAAGGATTACACAATTAGATTGTTTGCATATACAGACACGAGTTCGAATCTGGTGCGATAGTAAGACATCAACCCAAAAAATCAGAAATTACCATTTTGTTCGGATAAAAAAATTTTATATTTTCAATCTGTTTTTATGGAAGATTTAATTAACAGATCAATTAAGTTTATCAAGAAGTTAAATTGAAGTGCTGGCAACTTTAATTCGCTCAACTATTAAAATTCTGACTTCTGTTTATACACATATTTAACTACTACATTGTTGAGTATTTTTTCAATTCTTGTGCACCTTAATAAGGGCATTTTAACCGGTTCTTTAATAATGCCAAACCCTTATTATAAGTAATTTCACTGTATCGGGCGATAGGTTTCAAAAAGAGTACTTTTTTATAAAAGAAGGAATTCTTACTATTAAAATAAACAAAACTCATCTATCATTAATCTCATAATTTTTTAGACGTTAACCGCTTCACTAAGTACAATATCAACCATCTATATATCTGTTGATGGATCAACTGAAACACATTACATTAAATGAAATATTAAAAATGAAATAAATTATTGTTCAATGTCTGAAGCCCAACTAATGAAACAACCTACTCTCAGGGAAAAAGTTATCTGCGCTAGCGTGCTACATTAATATAGATAATGCGTTACATTAATAATGAAACTATAAAAAATGCATAATCTCAGCATGAATTAGCCTTGATAATAAAAGAATAACACATTACAATATTCATTTTCTAAAAATAACTAATTAATAGAAATCGAAAATAGAGATTTTCAACAAACAAACAAAAGAAGAAAAAAAAATAAGCAGACACTGTGTTATTTTATGTCGCAAATATCTATCACTACACAATTGTACTTTTTTTTTTTTTCTATATTGAAAATAGAGCGGTAAACTTTTGATCGCGCGACAATCTTCGATAGAAAAATTTTTCGAAATACATGCATCTTTATACAAACAAATGTATTTGTGCAGTATAATTGTAATGCGCTACTTATTAAAAGACATGCAATTAAATCTTATGGATCTCAATGGTGAGTTATCCAATCTACGGCCTTACACAAATAAAGTATCTCACTTGTTGTATGCACGTGAGCGTGCTGTCTATTTGTGAGCCAAAAAAAAAAAACAAAAAACATTAATTTAATCATCCAAATATAAAATATACTAATTCTATCATTCCGCTAGGAACATTCGTCAAATTTAGTCAGACATGATTAGCTTGTCCCTTCCGTTTATCTCTTACAAAAAAAAAAAAAAATATAATGAAAAACCAAAAATTTGGAAGTAAAGCTTACATATTATAAGAAACGAAATTCAATTAAGTATTTTTAGTTAGAAAAGCTATATATAAATATTGGCTGTCAGAATGATTGCAAATAGAAATGTTTTCATTACAAGTTAAGAATTAACAGAGAACCGAGCGATGTGTATACATTTATTTTAGACGGTGAGTATCCAAGATTTGCTCAAGGGCGAAGATCGTTTTTATTTAGATTTTCGTCCATAGTATTGAAAACGTGCGACAACCTTTAAATAGATTTTAATACCAATCGCGGGAGAATGTTGGCATATTAATTTATATATACCATTTGTAACATTTAAAAATATATATTCATGTATATTTGATTGGTATGAAATTCTGACCCGCTTTAGCCATAAATAAGAATTCGTCTATTTAGGGAATAGGAATTCTTGAAAATGAAAAACTAAAATAGGAAAATGAAACTTTTGCACCATACATACGTACATACATACATACAGACATACATACATACATATATACATATATACATATATACATAGATACATACATACATACATACATACATACATACATACATACATGCATATATACATACATACATACATATATACATACATACATACATACATACATACATACATACATACATATATACATATATACATACATACATATATACATACATACATACATACATACATATACATACATACATACATACATACATACATACATACATGCATACATACATACATACATACATACATACATACATACATACATACATACATACATACATACATACATACATACATACATGTATACATACATACACACATACATGTATACATACATACATACATACATACATACATACATACATGTATACATACATACACACATACATGTATACATACATACATANATACACACATACATGTATACATACATACATACATACATACATACATACATACATGTATACATACATACACACATACATGTATACATACATACATATATTGTTCAGACAACTGCATGATCCAACTAACTACGGATCATACCATAATAGCCATAATAGTTGACAAAAAATTTTAAATGTCTTCGTCACCATCTTGTCAATGCATTGCTAAGCAAAGCAGCGAATAATAATAAGGATCCTTAGAGAAATCTGTAGTAAAAAAATTCTTAATTAATTGACACACTAAATTATGTTATTTTCTTTTAATTCTCTACTATCATTTGGGAGCAGCGTAAAATTTTTAGGAAATTTACACATGTTCACCTTTTTGCTTTTTTTTTTTCATTGTTTTTGGAAGTCAAGTTTAACCTATTTAAGCACACAGCAATCAAATTTGCAATGTTCTTAAAACACACCTACACAATTATTAAAAAAAAAAATCGAAAAACCTTAAAAAAACCAAAATTTGAAATAATTTACACACGACAACCACCTGGATTATCTGAAAGTTCAACACACAAAAATCATTCCGACCACGCAATCGGTATTTTGGCAACTGACAAGAGGTTAGAAAGAAACCGGGTAAAAGTGCAAACGATTCGTTCATCTGATTGATTGCTTGAGGGTTTAACGGGATTATGTAAGATTTGCTTAAAACAAATTCAGCTTTTTTACTTTTTGGTATTTTATTTAGGAAACATATAAAGCAAATGTTATACAATATATATGCATCATATTCATGGTTGCATTAACTTATCTAAAATTTGAATGTCATTCATTTATTCTGTCAGTCAGTCAGTCAACCAGTCAGTCAGTCATATTATTTAAAATTGCTTTATGTCTTAAACTGCTTGCCATTAAATTTTGTTATGATATAAAGGTATTGTTTATTTCAAAATATTTGCATAAACTGCGTTACATACGTACGACATGATATACATATATATATATATATATATATATATATATATATATATATATATATATATATACAGTGTCGTTTAGTTAATTAGAACCAGCTACAATGAACTTTAATCGCTAATACGTACAACCTGATCTAATCGCTTGGTTATGCTTTTTTTTACCACAAGACATAGATGTTCGTTTCAATACCTAGCGTTATTCTCTAAATGTATATATATCGTTTTAAAGCCCATAGCTGTGTTTACGTTTTAAGTGCACTTCGCTGTCATTGCATACATTGTCGTATCCATTTGTATGGGCAACATTACAACAACATGGTATCTCTAAATATTTGGCAACATAATCTAATGAAATTTGTACGTTACTAAGCTAACAAACCGGCAGGCGATTTTAATGAAACCAAAATGGTTACGTTATTATTTAAAAATAAAAAATTAACATTCCTCAAATTTGGCTAATGGTATGTAACGATTAAAATAAACATTTGCAAAAATGCTGTTCATTCTTTAAGTTTAATCTCTTATATTGTGCGATCAATAAAAAATCATTTAGTGTTGCAATTACAATAATTATGATTTTATCAGTTTTTGTGTTAGGTAAGTTAATATTAGTAGTTAGTATAAAACACCTTTCCGTTTTCTACTGTATCACCTCCTACTTATGAATTAAGATCATATCGTGATTTGTAATATTATAATGCATGGCAAGTTTTGTTCTTTGATAAATGAATATACGTTTTTGAAGCAGACAGGCAAACAGCCAGACAAACTGACAGATAAATTAAAATGAAAAAACTAATGCTAATCCAGAATTTGAATTTTAATGGAATTTCATTACTGTCAAGCTACAAAAGCAAGTTGAAGTTACCAGGGTGGGTGTAAAAAGATTACTCTTCCATTAAGATGACAAATAAGGCTAACATTTCGGCTTAGTTCTTTCATTCTTTGATCAATCATTATGAAAAATTATACATCTATGCAGCGCATAGAAATTTTTTTAATTTATTATATATATTATATATAGAACGTTATATTTATCCGGTGCCAAGTCTTGTACACCCACCACCATACATTTCACTACACAAATACTACATGTGTAGAATATACAAAATAATTTTCAACTTTCTATCGTGTTTACCTTATGAGTTAGAAAATAGAAAACTTTAAAGAAGGGAAAAATGAAAGGAGAACTTGAGCATTTATAACTTTATGCGGACGAGGACGATATTTTCCATTTCGGAACAGGAATAGTTAGCCCGTCTGCAATTTCAATTTAGAAAATTTTTAGACTTATATTTTTCATAACTTATGAGTAATGATCAAAAATCGGTCATTTTTGGTTTACGCTTTATTCTAGGTTCGTCTTTTGACCGATTCGAGTCATTTCAATACCAACCTACGTGAAAGAACTTCTAAAAACTACGTGAAAGAACTTCTAAGAACTTTCGGTCTTTTTTGCGACCGAGAAAGGGTCAAAGAAATACATTTACACATACAGACAGCAGATAGACAGACCTGGCTACATCGATTCAGAATTTAATATTGATCAAGGACTATATATGCTTTATAGGGCTTCTGAAGCTGGCTTTTAAGTGTTCCTTACATTATGACAAAATGAATATACCACTCCCTTTGTCGATTCCCGGCCCCGATCTCTCTCCCCACCCCCCATCCTTCGGTGGTTAATATAATAATGAATGTATAAGCAAGCTTTCTGCATATCCCTTGGTTTGGCCACAGTGGCCTCCCAAATATTTCTCTTATTTTGCCCTGTACAGAGCAATTTTCAAAGTCGAGTAAAAAAATTTTCCGAAAGCGACTTGATATACACTATACCTCGTTGGAAAGGGTATTCATCAAGGAATCACGCAAAACAAATTTTGTGTTTGCACATCCCTTGGAGTGACCACAATGGATAATTAAACTTCGGCTTTTTGAATGTCATATATGACATAGGAGAAAAAATTTTTCAAATCAAATTTTACCCACTTATAAAAAAATTGATGTTTTGTTCATCATATTCATTCAAAAAAGTTCCAAAATAGTTCCTTTTTAACTATATTTGATATAAATCCTTCCAAGACTTTGGTTAATAGGATTCTGTTAATCGCTTGACAGACCTCTGTGACCAGGTTTGGTTTGTGGCTTCGCTAGTTATATTTAAATATAACTTCACACCCTTACAAAATTTGCGTTTAAGAATCGAAGTTTTAGAAAAAAATTCGTAGACGGTCAGTTATATGAAGACTTTTCTAAATGAAAATGCCACGAACCAACTACCTAAACCAATCGATCACATTGCTATTTACATATTGTATCTAACACCTTTTCCTGTTTATTTCAAATTTTAACAAAATTATTTCTTAATAGTTTAGATATATAGAAGATTAGTATGAAACGAGCTTTTAAAATATATAGAAAAATAAATAAATAAAATAAAATCCCAAAAGGGGAAATATCACTCATTGCTTTCAAGGGACTTAAAATTTTGCGAAACTATTTATTATCAAAGCAAGCCATACTTCAAGTGTAATAATTTTAAAGTCAAAGCAAACTAATATTAAGGGTGTGAAGATAAATTCGAATTTAACTAGCAATAACATTTACCAACAACATTAACAGAACTCTGTAAAAGGATTAACAAAGATCTGTATATCAATTAGCATCAAGCTATTGTTGGATTTGCAAGCCTACTTCATCCAAGTTAAGACACCTAGAAAACTTTTGTAAACGCCATATGAATCTGCATGAAACAGCCTTTAAAATTATATACAAAAATAACTCGCTTCTTTAGTGAATTCCTTTCAATAAATACTTGAAAATTGATATATTAACGGTAGCCGACCAAACAAAATTAGGCCAATTAGAGGCTCTAATGAGCCCAAACTAGAAAATTCCAACGATATTCACATCCATCTCGTGAATGTGTATGAAAATATCTTTCAAACAAGCTAGGTAAATTCAAAGGTGGCTTTCCAGAACTATTTTTAACAATTTTTTGAAATTTTGTACCACAACATAAACCAACTGTGGAAAAATAGTTAAATTAGAGACTCTAGAGCGGCTAAACTAGAAAATTCCAACAATATTCACATATATCAAGATGTACTTCTTTTAAGTACGATTAGATGAAATTCATACGACAATATGCAAATTTAACAACCCATGCCGTGTACTTTACAATTTCGAAGTATTCAAGAAGGGCCGTTTTTTTTTTTTTTTTTCTTAAGAACGTGACAGTGAATAACCATCTAAATGATTACAAATCATTTTGAAAGCTCATCAACAACTGTAAGAAAATATTTAGAAAGTAGAGAAAATAATTTTATTACATTTTCTATTTTTTTTTTTCTTTTTCCTTTTATTTTCCTTTTTTTCTCTTTGCAGTAAGTAGCCGGTGTATGAGTTCTATAATTTTTTTCTATAGAATAACATACGGACATATCGGATATGTCTTTTGTAAGAAAGGTTTGTTCATAAATGAGGAAAATCTTTACGAGTTAAACAAGTGTTTTTTTTTTAATGTTATAACTACTTTCAATAAAAATCCTTGAATATTGCACATGTGGTTCATTATTTCACATCACAAAAGTTCCATTTGTTATTTAATACCGTACCTTACCTTATCTTACGTACAGAATATTAATTAAAATCTTTACGTTAATACACCATAAGTGATTCTGAGGTTCTTTTTTTTTCTCCCATTATATATTGCAAATCGATATTTCGCAAATTAAATGCCATTAGTAGTAGAGAATGAAAGGGTTTTGAAATTGACGTCAATATATGACAAAATGGCAAGAATTTTATGATACACAAAAGAGCTTGGCCAATCACGGTGTCCTCGATTGAATTAAATCAAAAATTATTATAAACTTAATAGATTTTCTTTAGTTCTCTCTGGCACACGCATTTTTCAATTTTTGGCAACGAAACTACTAGTTGCAGTTGATCATCGTCCCATCTGTTGGTCCTATATTATCTACAGTCTAGTGATAGTTACATAGTTACAAAAAAATGCAGAGTTATTTTTGTAATTTTTATTGCCTTTAAAATTCAATGTTAATGTACTACATCGCACACGCCACAGATCTAATATGCGCGATACGAGTACACAAAACATTCCGAATAATTCTCAAATTATTGAAAAAAAAAGTTTGTAAAAAAGGCCGTGCGTGTGGTCAAAATCGAAAGTAATTAACTAAAAAAAAAAAAAAAAAAATTTATGAAAACATCTTATATACTAGAAGTCAACGTAAAATGCAGTTTCCGAAGGTGTTCGGTAAAATACTTTACGTTAGTTATTTTTCTTTGAAAGATAAGACCCAGCTCTTCCCATGAATCAATGCGTCTACCATTCATGTAATGATTGGCTGCTTGTATGAACTTTACAAAATATTTCTAGAAACTTTTTATTAATTATAGATATGTTAGGGAGATGATTATTTGAAAAGACTTCGTTACAAGATTATGAGATACGTTTAAAGATCTAATTAATATTTGTTTTAAGCTTTTTAATTCGTTATCGATTCAATTGCCTTTGATTGGAGATTGGATTAATTTTGTACGTCTTGCAGCTGCTCCTTAAAAAAAAAAAAAAAAAAGAAATTGTTGAGAATTTTATTTTCTAATCAATAGATGGACAAACTTAAGTCACAAAATCATGCCATTCACCGGCTTTACAGTGTAACCATTGCGGAACATAGATGACGTTAACAAGCATGAGTTCGAACACACTTCCCATCAAATACGAATGATTTTAATGGGTGACCTTTCGCATATAATCAAATTCGGATATTGATCAAAATGTTATGACGTTTAGGAGATGATCGAAATGAATTTCTCGGTTTCACAAACGGAATGAGAAAATTATTACACCCACATCCACTAGAGATGAGTATAAAAAATGCAAATTTTTGTTTCAGCAAAAGTATAGAACAATTTTTAAAATAGATTTTATAGAGCAAATCACAAACAAAATGATTTTTGAATGCCAGTGTTGACAACAAGCTGCACACACGACGCATACATGCACAGAGATGTGTAAAAAAACAAAAAAAAAAAACAAAAAAATGACAAAACAGCAAAATGTTGAAATGTGTGCCAAAACGATGAAAATCACAACTATTTCATTTATTTATACAGCTAATCAAGTTAAATATATGGAAAAAAAACAAACAGCACAGTACACAAAATAAAATAAAATAACAAAAAAGAAATCATATTTGACTTAGACCGAATCAGTTAATGCCCATCATCACACACGTGCTTTTTTATTGAAACAAATTCCAAATTTAAAAAAAAAAAATTATATTCGCTCAAGAATGTATAACAATATCATAAACATAACATTCTATATACACATATCAGCATACCATTGCGTAACTGTTGCAAACGCTTATGAAACAGCTCTATGTAATATATATCGATCTTAGAGATCTGAATACAGATTTCCGAACAGCCATCTGAAAATTTCTCATTTCTACATACATTTTATAAAGATACATTACCGGGCAGAATTCTCATCTGTGACAAGAAATGCATCTTTTATGATAACTTAAATTGTATGCAGTAACATATCTACGCACTGACAACACCAGCACTTATAGTAGATTTCTCAAAGATTTCTCAAATGTAGTGTCATATATATGATTCATTCTTTTCTATAAGAGAGAAATAATTATCGCGAAAATATATTTGCTACTGTTACAATGATTGCATTTCGAAATCAAAGTCAAAAGTCTAAGCCTCATAGGCTAGCAAAGAGAATGTAATATACTGCAGCATAATGACAATGTTCGACTCGATCAAAAGTATATTCAAATTTTACTATTTTACTCATTTCTATAACGAATTTATACAAGCACTTTGAATCGCATGTTATCTTATGAAATTCAGTTTATTAAAAAATCTTTAAAAAAAAAAAAGTAGTGGAAAAATGCGAGGCATCATTAATAAATATCAAAAGGGTTGATTAGTTTTCAATAACAGTGAACACATTTCACTTTTTATGCTTAACACCTGCATCCCTGTTGCAATTACTTAATATTGCTTTGGGAAAATGAAAATGACTCGAAACTGGCAAATTCAGTGCTTGATTGATAAAATTATTTGGGCTTTTTTAACTAGAAAAGGTAAATTTCTTTCGCAATAAAACAAACTATTTCACAACAGATGGCCAAAGTATGAATTTAAATTCTGCAAATAAGACATATCAAAATTCTGAGATATGAAAATGTTATGAACTATTTTTTTCAAACACTAAAGACAATTTCTTTTTTCTTATTAAAAAATCTTAACAGCCGAGCAGAGCAAAACTATATTTCAGCTAACTCATAGCGCTATTTGAAAAGCTCTGTGAAACTCAAGTTTCCGTTATTCGAGCAAATTCACCTCGATCGTAATTATTTTAGAAAAAAAATAATTTAGGAAAAATGCTTTGCTCGATATATACACATATATATATATATCAAAAATCAAGAAGTCAAATAGAACAGAATTGACTGTAAACAAACTAATGCAAGCCTTAAAAATTAGGGTCTTGAGGAAAATCGAAAACAATCTAGAAGAAATAAAGGAGTGTCCATAGTCAAATGACAAGATAACGCTCAAATGTTAAAGAACATAACGCTGAAATGTTAACAACATAACACCGAAATGTTAATAACATAACGCTCTCTCTTAACAGCTTCACGGAACAGTAGAAATTCATACAATGCAACAGCTAAAGAAAGCTTAACTTTACTGCTTTTTATCATAGCAGTGCAGCGGTAAATACGAACTACAATCGCCAAAATCGCCAAAAAAAAAATTATCCAGAAACTTCATAAACAGTTATAAAACTTAATTTTTCGCGAATATATTATTACGAAAATCACAAACTGGTGAAGAAAGCCTGCAGCAAACTTATTGAAATCTATTACAGGGAAAATCGCTTCCTACACACTCTACCTGGCGTGGCCGTAAAAAGGCGTTCGTGCAACTTTCGATGAAACCAGAGATTGACAAGAAATCCCGCGAAATCTATCAGATAATAAGATTAACGAAACTACGTCGGAAAATCCAGTGATTGATTAGCAAGTATGGCAGCAGGAGATATAGCAATTGTGATGTTCGTAACGTTTATAAGCTAACGATTTTGGTTAAGATAAGTTAATTGTATATTGATAGTTGTACGTTGTAAGTTGTAATTAGTTGTTGGACGTTGAGAGTAGAATAATTGAGAGTCGAAGCTTTTTTTAGAGCTTAGTCGTATACATTCGGTTGAGCATCTTTTTCCAAAATAATCGAATTTCATCTAAGTTAAATATTTGATCTAAGGCTATATCAACCGCCGTCAATAATTTTAGCGATCACTTTACAATAGTTCTTAGCAGCTAGTTCCATTGGCGGGCGTGATCTCACCTTGTATCTATGTTAATATTGTGAAGTGCGTTTTGTCGTAAATATCCAGTTAACCTGAATTAAAAATTTCACATTTTTAAAGCGGAATGGGGAACTAGACGTTTCTGAATGTTTCAGGTGATTGAGATTTTTTGTTAGCATTGTTTTTAGTTGAATCTTCATCAATGGATATTCAATTTCAAGATGATCTAAATTCATTTTAATTCAAAATATGATGATTTTTTCAGTTTCCTCTAATAAAATATTTCTTTGAATATGATTCACTTTTACCTCCGCTTTGGTTTGTTGCATAATTATTAGATTCATTCAAGTAAAATACTTGCACATCTTCTATACCTCCTAAAGTGCATTCATTTAACTAAGAATATCCTACCAAGAGTTGTGTAAATACTTCATCATCTATTAATCTATATAATATTGTAACTTTTAATTTCTAATCCAATTATTCTTAGTTTGAATATAAAATTAATCCTTTCTCAATGGTCGTAAGATGTGCATGCATGTACTTCGTAGGACAGTAATTAATTAATGTTATTATTATATGGGATAATATGCAAAATAAAAGTAATATGTTAATATAAAATCAATAATAGTTAATGCAATATGTACATACATGCTGATAGAAAACAAATTATGTACGTCAACACCATAGACATCGACTTGCCCTTGCGGCGAACAGAATCTCTATAGATAAGTTTTCATACATCGGCATAAAGTCAATAATACGAAAAAAAAGCGCATAGGAAAATAGGTTCCACTCTATATATGTACTTCGTCTTAATTATATTCGTAAGTAAATCCTTAAAGAGAGATTTCACTTATTTTCCTAATTGATAGAGAAAAGAAAATCTTAAAATGAAGTGTAAATCTCTAAATAATATTTTAAGATTGCAATCTAATAAAAAAAGAAAATATTTTCTACAATCGTATCGGTGGTCCAATTTAGCTATACCGAACTCGAGGAGATATATATATAACGGACTTCTAATAAATTTTATGTTTTTAAAACAAGCATAAAATCATAACCGTTACAAATTTTATCTTTGTATATGCACTCCCAGCGATGGACATGAAAAATTTATTAAATATTATTTTAAATATAATCGAAAAAATACAAGCACTTAAAGATATTCTCACTATTTGATCTCAGCATGTATTTATACAGATCTTTAGATGTGCAGCTTGTGGCGACGAAAAAACAATTCAATCAAAGTATTTTCTAACAAATTTGTCATTTATGCTTTAGCTTTTCAAAACATTTTTACATTCTCAGGGGATCAATAACCCATTCAAGGCTCTTGTGATGTTTGAAATTTTGCACATCTTTAAATGTCTTATTTAAAATTATTATAAATATTCTGTAAAATATAGTTGAAAGCACATGTCTTCATTTCATTTACATCAATAACAAAAAAAAAAAAAAAAAAAAAAAAAAAAAGTTCTTTTGAAAATATCTTACTTAATGCCTCATATGGGAGGATTTTAAATCTCGTTTTCTATACCATTGCAAATTTGGCTAAAAACATTCCATCTATCGGTTTATGACATCCAAACAGACATCCCAGCAATCAAAGACTCCCTCACAATGGGTCTTACACAAAATTTATCTATCTGTTCATTGTTAAATTTCAAATAGAAATACATGTCGTACCATGTCACGTCAGCTCGATTACAAAACTAAGTTGAATCAGATGAATGGTTTGCTTACAATTATCAAAAGACTACGCATAAATACGACAGAGTAAATAAGATTTTTATTTTATAATCATAACATACATGTCACATGTTGCGAAATTCCACTTTGTGCGATTTAAATGATCATAATCAAATTCGAAACGAGTTAAATATAAGCTTCAACCGCTTTCAACTGTTTTTCTTTTTTCTATTTTATTTTTAAAAGTTAGTACGATAGTCGAAGCAATTTAATTTAATTTAATTTAATTCACCATCATTAGATGCCATTACAAAAACGGAAAACTAAGAAAGAACAAATCAAGCGCAGCATAATTATCTTTAGGAATCCTGAGACTTCTCAATTAGACTAAATGCAAGTCGGAAGCTCAATTCGTCCTCATATAACTAAGATCAATAAAAATTTAATTATTTGGACCACGAGCAACGAATTGATTGATTAACTAACACTGAACTATGCATTTGAAAACTGTTACGCGAAAGCACACATATATATATATACGTACATATATCCTCCTAGAATATATGCATACTCTGTTACGTAAAATCATATTTATTATTGTTGTAATTAAAAAAAAAAAAAAAGCAAGAAAAACGCGTGCACAGTACAAGGCTATTTCTAAACGTAGAAAGAGCGCGAACACGACGGGACCACAATTAACATTACTGCAAAGCAAGAAAATGACTATCTGTACTCAGGCCAACAACCAATGCAACACAATTACTCCTTCAGGCACCCTAGACAAAACAAGCAAAAACGTTATAGTCTCGCCAAAGCCGATTATTACATAGCCTACATCACTAATACAATTCTTCATCTATTCTCATGATAAAATACCAAAAATTATATCTCATTCCCAAGTAAAGGAATACATTTTATGGGAGTCTTTATAGGTGAACGAGGCAAAACGTGGACTCTTATTAAAGATTTTATTATTTTTCAATTATTTTCATCATAAAGTATTAAAAAATTGCCATATAAAGGCTTAATTTTCATAAGAATCCCCACATGATATAAAACTTAAAAATAGACCAAACTAACCCAAAATTTACTACGCATCATTTTTACTTCAAATTATTATATATGGACCAATTTCCATCATGAAATATTAAAACTTAGACTTTTTTGTCTTATAAAGACTTACTTTTCATACAGCAAAGTATTTTTTCATTAAACGACAAATTGTCCAAAAATTGCCCCATTTGATCCAAACATTTCACATCAATTTAGTATGCCAAATTCGGCAATTTTTGTAGAGAAATTTTGAAAATTTTAATTTTTTTTCATACACTAACTTTTTCAAAATAAAACGTCATAGGTGAAGTAGTCGCAAAAGTGGTCCGATCCAACTCATTTTCAATAGGGTTCCTCCTCTCTTAAATCAAAACGCATCACTTTACCAAATGCCTTGAAAATGTCTCAAATATTGTAACTTGAAGTAGACGGGCAAAAAAGCCTAAATTGATTCATCAAATGATTCTGAATCGATCGGTTAAATAAACAGTGGGACTAACTTCTTTCTAAATGATACATACAGAAGCACGAACTTAATACACCCTGTATCACAACTGGTGTAGGAGAATAATGACAAAGTACCTGTAGCTAAGTATATGCTATAAGTATTGAAGCAAATTTTACAAGGGTTAAGTTCAAAGGAGATGAGTTAAAAGAGTATGATAGATAGACTCGTAGTAAGCTAGATAAAGAAATGAGTTGAAAGAGTTCGAGCAATATTAATGAGGAAAGAATAATTATGTTTTGAAATTATGTATCTATGACAAGAGTTATTTCCTTTAATATAAATAACGTCATAGTTGTGATAATGAAATTGTCCGTTTCAATAGACGATCCAATGAGAAAAACACAATTTATAATTCATAACAAAATAACAAAAGTCAATAATGCATGTGCATGTATAGTGCAATCATTTACTAAAGTCAATCTGCTAATTGTGTGGGATGTACTCGTATCTCTTAGAAAACATTAAAACAGTATTTATTATATTATAGCATGTATACGTACACGTTGATGCTATTTCATCTTTTTTTTTTTCGATTTCTAAGGCAGACTTATGATACCACTTAGCTGCCAACAAAATTATGTTTAATGCTTAAAAGAAAAAATTTTTTATTATTTTATATATAAATATGTATGTATGTATGTGTGGATGTGTGTGTGTATGTATGTATGTATGTATGTATGTATGTATGTATGTATGTATGTATGTATGTATGTATGTATGTATGTATGTATGTATGTATGTATCTATGTATGTATCTATGTATGTATCTATGTATGTATGTATGGATGTATGGATGTATGGATGTATGTTTGTATGTATGTTTGTATGTATGTATGTATGTGTGCATGTATTTTTCTTGTGTACCGTCCGTCGATTTTGCTCTTTTTCCTTTTACCGTCCGATTCTATAAGTTCGCGTATGTATGATGACTCATTTAGTCCATTGCTTCGGCAGATGCAAATGAAAAATATTTCACTACTGACAAATATTTCCATTTCATTGAGCGCTAAATTTAAAATAAACACTCAAGTCAACTGTTTCAGAAAGAGAAAAAATTTGCATTTAAATAATTCAGACAGAGTACAACAACAGCAATAGTAGTTGTTGCGGCACACCCTCACAAAATTCGATAGTGAAAACTAAAAGAATTTATATCTAAATTAATAAATATATAAAATTGTAGAATTAATTGATGTGCTCGGCTACATTTCGTTTCATGCTTAAAAATGATATAAAGTTAGCAGCTGTACCACGAAAACAAATACTATATTTTTTCACGTTTTAATACACAAAATTCCTACATAAATACATAAATAAACGTACATGGGCATTATGCATTACAACATTGTAAAAACAAAGAAAAGAATAACAAACAAGAAACAAATTGTGTTTGATTTAAATTGTTGTTAATGATGATGATGTTGATGTTGACTATAACCATATCGTTTGTGGAGAAACTCCCACACAATTGTTTAGATCTTTACTAAGTATATGGACTTGATCTTATATCATGCTGAAAATCTGACTTGGGATATGCATATTAATACAGATGAATGTACAAGAAAAGAAAATATTTTTTTTTTTGATTTGTAAAATGCATTCTATTTCCATCTAAAGACGAAAGGCGATTTGTCGACTCTTTCTCTCTTTCTCTCTCTCTTTCACTTGTATGTGGTGGGCACAATAAATGCTTATGGAAGCTTTTAATGCAAGCGCCACAAGTTTTACTTATTTCTTTTGAGATTACCTTAAAACAAACTTTTCTAGTTTCACTTAATATTTCAATGTCAAAGTTTAACATTTAATCATAAAACAAAACCACATTTTGAAAACATTTTCAAATTAATCATATAAGAAATTTTATCAATATTCCATTAAGCGCAATTTCACCTACGTTTACTCGCTGATACGTAAAACTGTTAAACGCCTTATGAAACAATTTTGAATGGCGTATAGGTAAAATACATTGTTGTTGAATGATTAAGATGTGCCATTAGCAAGTCAACATACGTGGATTCAAATCCCATTGCGGTAGAGTTGGTAAAAAAAAGAAAAAACAACAACAACAAAGGCGCATATGGTTTAAGTTACCGCGTGCCTTCAATCATAGGCTGCAAATTTATTTACATATGTATGAAGATCAAAACAAAAACAAACATGAAAAGGACATTATGGTTGTACGTGAAACGTATATGCTAGTGATACTATTGGCTCGCATTCGCCTATGAAGTGCCGTTCTCAGCAATAAGAAATTCCTGTTATATATTTGTCATAAACATCTTCATTCGTTGTGAAAGTATCCAAAGAGTTTCGATACTACCCAGAAGTTATTCCTCATACTTTTTAAACTGCTTGTTAACATTTTTATTTCAGAAGGTAATCGGCTTCTTTCATAGATATCTCTACTAATTATTCACCGGCCATCTCACTTTTTTTTTTTTATCTTAATTATTCCGTAATATCCGGAACGTTTTGTGGAGAAAAAAATTCAAGCTAGAATAAGCACGGATGTCGGAAATATTTTGAATATTATTTACATTGATTTTATAAAAGTAAGGGAAATACCGAAAAAAACGGACTTTAATATACGAACAGCTTTTGCGAACGCTTTTCATCTTTCAAAAGGCACCAACTAAATCTGTTAATGAATAACAGTACATTTGACACATTATGAATTCATATTCATTAAAAATTGATAAATTGAGAAACCTGCCTATTTGATATATTCAGTATAAATTGCATCGGCCAATGAATCCAGGGGGACTAAGTAAAAATAAAAAAATCTTTTGCCAAATTCGACTTTACTAATCAACCGTCAAAAGTTAGACAATCAGTCCACTCTAATCTAAAATTTCACTAGTTTTTCTAGAACGCATCGATCTACTTCATCATTTGATCCAAACGTTTTCCCCTTGAATATGGAGAATATGGTCAGTATGACAGCACTTCAAACTTCAATTCATTCGGTTTTTGCCATTTATTACCCGGTGCATTTGTTCGACAATGAATAAACCCGATGCCCACTGTTGATCAAATTTTCACACAAAATAGTGAATACACTATCTTTGAGCTATCTCTTGCCCCTTCACTTCCCGATTATCGCCAATTAATTGTAGAAATTTTTTTCTGTTTTCGACGGAAACGAATTGCTATAACAGTTCGCAAATTAACGTTGAATTAGAACTCCATTTTTTTACCATTAAAAGCCAATCAATACACGAAATTTGATTTTTCCCATTGTTTCGAATGTCACTTAAAGCGAGCGTCAGTAAAACCACTGTAACTCATAAACAAATAATCGAAACAACATGAAATCTTTATAAGATTTTAT
Source organism: Glossina brevipalpis (assembly GCA_000671755.1). Classification (NCBI taxonomy): domain Eukaryota; kingdom Metazoa; phylum Arthropoda; class Insecta; order Diptera; family Glossinidae; genus Glossina; species Glossina brevipalpis. The sequence continues at coordinate 2,957,935 of KK351012.1, forward strand.
TTAATATGACTTAGTTGTACGTTGAGAGTAGAATAATGTCCTTTAAATAATTGTACAAATCATGAAGGTTAAAAATAAAATCAACGCTTGTCATCATGTAACGATGCGGAGCTTGTCTGAAGGAAAATCCAAAAGACAGCTAGCTTTGTAATATGATTTCGCATGGAGCGTTTAATACCTCCAAGATCCTCAAAGCAATTTTTCACGTACGAACAGCTGATCTAAATACCAACAAATAAGACAATTATTATCGGCATTGCCGAATCTTTTATATTCACTACATTTATTGCCTGCCAAATTTATTTTTTTCCATTATGGACTACTGTGGACATAGTTATTACGTAATCTAGGAGTAATAAGCAGCTGACCAAAAAAGTACAAGTGTTTTCAACTTATACTGTACTACAGGCCAGTTTGGCGCATTTTTAATACCAACATATATGCAAGAATTTTCAATATTTTTGCCGAATTTGATCCAGATATCTTAATTTTTACGCCTAATACTTAAATATCTATATTTGCGAATAAGTGGACCTAACCATTATTTTGAACAAATGTTGTGCAATAATAATTAATAAAAATAAACAAAATAGTTAATTTTTCAAAAATATTGTTACGAAAATTTGCCTTTCCGTGTTTTACCTTTAAGGCTCAGTTCGTATCTCTAGACCGCGAAAAGCTTAGATTTGATTATTTACCATTTTCTTCTAAGAAGTATTTATAATCTCAATTATTTTACAATTTATTACAAAGGACTTATTTCTTGAATACAGTAGTTACTTTTCTAATATTTTTAATCGACTGTCTGGTTTAAGGAAAATGATCTGCTTATAAATCCTACGAAAATCACAAATTTTGCGTCTCTTTCCGTGATACCTGTGAATAAGTAGTTCCACTAATCCCATTCATGTCAGGTTTCGCGGAAATTCTTTGCCAATCTTTGCTTTGCTGATCAGCTGCAAATATGTCTTTTTATGCCCGCGGTAGGTATTCACATTCAAAGGAATTTCCTCTCTATAGATTTATCAAATTTGTTGTAGTTGCCTTTTATTAGTTTGTGATTTTCGTAACAATATAGTAAATTATAAGTAAAAAAATAATTCGTGGCGTCTGCCTCAGCTTACTATGTTAGCGCCTTACACACAGAATTGATCAATTGTTTTATTCTCGTAGGCTATCAAATCAAATATATGTTGAAAGATGTTTATCGCTGTCCTATAAGACAGTATGTCACGGCTACACGTTAGCATATAATTCTTTGTTAGTCATTCTAACTCGTATAGCGGTAAGTTTCAATAAAATGAATGAAATTCGTATTGCGCAATATACGCAGTAGGAAGATTGCAGGTGAGTATGAGGTAAATAGCAACTTTTCTTGTTGTTCGGCTAATGAGTAATTTGTAATTCTACAGGTGTTTGTTATAGTGCTCATCGGTGAAGAAGAACGGATGCGAACACAACAGAACAATAACAACATTTTAATTATCAAAATATAATACACATGCATTTCTTGTTTATGTCTATAGTTTAGACTGTACTGACAATAACAATAACAACAATAACAACAATACTAATGCATCCTATTTAAAATTTAATCTTATTACTCAAGTTTTTGTTCGATGATCTTATTTTATTTTCTTTTTCTTTTTTTTTTTCACTCTGATAGGAACGAACACAAATTTCTATTATTTAACACTCACTATCCTTGATTGTAATTAATTTCATTTTGATATACAAGTGCACACACGTTTACATGTATATCTATAACAATTATGTTGTTGTTAAAGCGTATTTCAATTCTGTATTTATTATAAACAAATTTATGCATAATTTTTCGAGCATTTATATCGACCTTGAAAAGAGAAAAATTTCTGTCTGTTTCTAGGAACAAGCGACAATAAACACATGCATACATAAATATGTGTCCATACGTCTTGAGGAGACTCGTAAAATAACCCATATCTTTTCCGTTTTATTGACTCCTACATAAATATACATACAGTAGACCTTCCCATAACGCGATAGATACGTTTATCGCCACATATTCTCTAGCTTTTTTCGATCGTGCTGTACGAGCCTTTTTTTTAGCATGTTATACGAGACCGTGTTATAAAGAAGTCTCCTGTACATATATATATATATATTATATATATATATATATATATATATATATATATATGTGTGTGTGTGTGTGTGTGTGTGTGTGTATTGTTTATTTCATTTATTATTTTGCAACAGATTTGTGTTTAAATTTTAGTACAAGAATTGAAAGGAAAAATTTTAAATTTCAATTTCCCTTTTTTTTTTTTTTGTAAAAATATATCATAGAAACATTGAAATATTTTTCATTGAGTTCTTTTTTTCATTTATCATTAATGAAATCCCTTCCATATCGCTAACTGTGATATTATTTATTGAAACTATTAAATTGCATCGACTAGGTTAACGAATATATTTCGTAGTCGAACACTAACGGAGTCATTTTTAAGTAGCCAATGATTGACCCGTCAGTAACGACAAGGTCATATTGGGCCATCAATATCATTAAAATATCTTCTTCACAGTGTTTTTTTTTTATGGATTACTAGGTACTATCCTGCATTTTCATAAATATCTTATATACACAAGTTCTCATCCATTCGTTAAATGTTTTTACTTTATTTACCATAATATTAGAAATCAAACTATTCACAGGCCAAAAAAATTCCGATGTTAGAATTTTCTAAAAACGTTAAGTTGGTATTATTAAGAAATAAGTACACTTTTAAAAGAAGAAAACGAGATGATGAAAATTAATTTATTTTCGCTGCAATTATATGTATTCACTCTGCATAGTACCTGCAATTTGTCATTTTAAAAACTAACCTGAAAGATTCCGCCACAAGTTTTTCTATTCTTTTAGCAGATGTGAATGTACTAAGCCATTGATTTGAATTTAAGCACAATCTTTCACTTATTTTACCAAAGCGAATGCTTGTCTTCGCCCACCTTTCTGACTTGATTACTTTCCGATTCTTGTAAAGGAAACTTCACCTTATGTTTTGGATTTCAATAGTTTGTATAGTGAATCATTAAAAATGTTGCAGCCGATCGGCAAGTGTTATTGTAAGCAAAAAAAACCGGATACATGATATAAACTCTTAAGCAAATCAGAGAAGCGATGATAAAAAAAATGAAACGTTCTAATCGATTTTTAAGTTCAAAGGTTTATGCACGAAAATCATATGAGTCCTGGAGAGTTGAATGAAGACATCTTCAAGTGTGTTTCTAATATTTTCACTAATCTTATTAGCATACAATTGTTACCGTTTAAAACTATCATTTCTCAAGCGTTTTTAGCCAAATATTCAAATAAAGTGATCGTACAAGCTTTATTATATAACCTGATAAAGCTTTGTCAGAAATCGTTTCTAGATAGTTTTTACATAAGAAATATATGTACATCTAGTGTTAACATAAGCGTATAAAAAGAAAAAACAAATGATTTTTTTTCTGATATTGTGAAGGAAAAAGAAAATCTCATTAATAAAACATTTTAATTTTTCTTTTCATTCCTTACGTCTCTTTGGAAAATAAAAAAAAAAATTTTAAGAAATTAGAAACATCGAGCAGCTATAATAAAATTATGTAAAATGATCCAAATGAAAGTATTCTGCATAAAATATCTCGCAATTTCATATTAAAAGAAGCCCTTAAATAGAGGAAATATATGTAAAATGTAGAATTCTTTTCGAGAGATAATTGTCGCTCTTCAGCATATTTAAAAACGAATCACGCCCATTTTTAACATTCAATTTACTAACAATATATATATATATATATTGAGTTTCAAGTGTCTATATTGATCGTAAAGGAATCACAAAAGAAAATGGCTAAATGTGGTCTATGATGTTCATTTTTCACTGATGTAAATGAAACGTTGACCTGCCTTTACCAATTTAGGACATTAGATGCAAATAAAAATTTACAATTAAATAAATAGAATTCTTATTTTATAAAAAGAAAAACTCACATCAAAATTACTGGAAGGTCTGAACACCGTGCAATAAGTAGTACTTACCTAAAAATGAAAAAAAGGGAAAGATATGAGAAAATTTTTGAAAAAAACAAATTCATATTAAATGTCAAATATATAATCAAAAAAAGAAAAAAAAAGTTTTTCTAAATATCAACTCTAATTTAAAAAAAAAAAAGTTATTCTATATATCGTTATTGAAATCCAACAAACAATTACATTAAATAATAACGTTAAGCATTTTCTACCACAGGAGAACCAACAAATAAAATTTATAATAATTGTAATCCAAAGTAAAGTTGTTAACTCTTATTTAATATATGTGGGAAAGTTTTAGTAAAAGTGAATATTTTTGCAAAAAGTTTTTTCATTAATGAATAACAAATAATTGTATATTCATGTTACTGCTGGTAAAGGGTCCTTCATTACGAGCTATACGGTTTTGGAAACAAATCGTTGTCAGGCTAGTGTGGACATACCGCAACTAATATTAAACAGAGTGATTAATATTTGGAACAATTTGCGTTTCGTGCGTCAGTGTATTCAAAGTCGATATGTTTCACTCTTCATGTATCATGTATGTCTATGTATCACTTTTAATGGAAGATTGTTTATATAAATAAATTTATAAATAAATAAAGATTTGAATAATATTCCGAATATTCCGAAGGTCAACTTGTGATCCTATAATTGACTATTGATTTATTTATGTGGCTTCAAAGTCTTGGTTTTGGAGTCAAATCACTGAAAGTTTTGAAGAAACTTGAGAAAGGTGTGAAGTTAAATTTAAATACAACTAGCAAAGTCACGAACCAAAACTTGTAACAGAGGCCTCTTAAGCAATTAGCAGAATCCTGTTAACCAAAGTCAACGGAAAGATTTATATTAAATACAGTTAAAATAGAACTATTTTGGAACTTTTTGGAACGAATATAATAAACAAAACATTAATTTTTGTTAATTATATAAAATTTCATATAAAAAAGTTTTCTGCTATGTCAAATATCAAACCAAGTTCTGCGAAAAAATTAAATTGATTTTAGTTGAATTTTTGATTCATGCCCTTTCCAACGCTAAACGGCATATATATTAAATTTTACCCGAAAATTTTTTATTGGACTTTAAAAATTTCTCTACATAGAGCAATATGTAGGCAATATTCGGAAGGCTAATGTTGCCAAAGGAAGTACTGCGAAAAAATGAAATTGTTATCGCATGAATCTTTGATTCATGGCCTTTCCAATGCTGTATATGATGTATTAAGTTTTGCCCTTCATATAGAACAATGTTTAGAAGGCTACTGTGGCCAAACCAAGTACTGCAAAAATAAAATTGATTATTTTTGAATCTTTCGTCCATTCCTTTTCAACGCTATATGCTACATGTATTCAATTTTGTTTGGAAAATTTTTTTATTAGTAATAAAGCTAAATCACGCTAAGTAGAGCAATTTTCAAAGTCCAATAAAAAAATTTAGTAAGCCATTGATGTGGTGGAAAAATAAGTCGAAAATTTTTGATATGTTTTTTTCTAAAAATACAAAATTTTTTCCTAAAATCGCAATCATTTTTCTTTACTTTATCAATAGATTCAAAAGTCTTATGTCCTTCATTAGAAGTTAAGCAATATTGCACAAGTTTTTCGATCTTTTGTTTTAGATGCAGAATTGAGACTCGGCATACATCCAAGTAGGTAATATCTACAAAAAAAAAAAAAAAAAAAAAAAGAATTTTTCTTGCGAAAGTTTGCTGCGCCACCGTTTTGTTTTTGAATAATTATTTAAAAAATTTTTGTACAACTACCCTAATAGATTTACAAACAAACATGTACAAAAAATTTTGTTTCAATAAACTAATTTACATTTTTCAAATAAATTTGAGGATATGATTCATAATTTTCTGTTCATAAGGTAGAAAAATACCCTCTTAAGCTGAAGGCAGAATTTGCGAATTTCTTTATTATCTTAAATTATATTATTTTTTGGGTGAAAACACATTCTGTTTTGACAAATATCGACTACAACATTTTTAAAAGCAGACAACTCAAAACGGATATTAAAATGCATCTTTTTTTCTATTAATTTTATAAAGAACGGGTTTTCAAAATGTATAATCGCTTTATCTTATGACATTAGAAACAAAATAGTATGTGAAGTAGAGAGACAGAATTTTGGCTTATACATTTTTAGGACAAATTTATAGGCGAACTAATTTCGCTCAGCAGATCTAAAAACCTATATAAACATCCAAAAAAATATATATATAGCGATGACTTGACTTGGCATTGAATCAGTTCGGAAGTTTTTAAAGATATTTTGTATAACCATATAAAAATGCAGAGATTTCAATGTTTTATACCCACCACCCTCCCTGGTTGGAACTATATACATTTTATCAAAATGTTTATAACATCCACAAAGGAAGCATCAGAGACCATGTAAAGTAGATGTATTCTTGATTAGCATCAAATTTTGAGTCAATCTAAGCATATCTATTCATCCATTCCATTTATTTTTTTTTTTTTTATAAAGAACGGGCTCTCAAAATGTATATTCATTTAATCCTATGACATTGGAAACAATATAGTACGTGAAGTCTTCGTCTGTGCATATCTGTGGGAAACATTCTCCTGCTCGCAAATTTGAAGATATCGGCTTTAAAATTTAACATAAAATTATGAATTTTTTTTCTCGCAAGTTCGCATTGGAAAATTAAACAAATTTGGTGAAAAGACACTCCTGCAGTAAAACGTAAACTGCCTCTGTTTTCTAAAGCGGAAAAGTCGAGAAAGTTTGACTTTTTGCTCATTATATATAAATTGCAGCAAAAAAAAATTAAAAATTTCATTTTTTGCCAGTTTTTTTTTCAACAAAAAGTAAGTAGTAAGCAAAAGTCAAAGCCATTCGGCCAAAGCCAAATATAGTGTTTTTATTTGTTTTTGTCGATTTCATTTTATATCGAATTATCGCATGCAAATTTTTGTATTCTATTCTAGAAAAGATTTTACAAACGTTTTAAAAGGCCATCAGTCCTCATAGAGCTTTCGTTCGTGCATTAATAATAAATATTTATTACTTTCTACTGCATATATTTGGCTTAATCTTCAGCTCTAAAGTGTTCATAGTCTTTTAATATTCTTTTAATAAAACAACATTTTCTTTTTAAATTTAATTATATTTTGTCAACGCAGCATACGTTAACGATAAAATAAATAATAAATGTCGCAAAAAATATTTATAAAGAATTATGTAAAAAAGCAAAACAGAGCGTAACAAATACAAACAAAAAAAAAACAACTAAATTCGGCTGTGATCGAATCTTTTATAATTACCTTTTATAATCACATTTATCTTAAAATAAAAGCTCGAAAAAAACTAAATTTCGATCCTCTCTAGTATCGAGTGGGCGACTAATATTTTTTTTTTGAATCTTTATGGAATGCCGTAGAAATTTTTATTGTGTATCTGTTGCAGCTTATGTGTAGTGAGCAAATTTGCCAGAAAAAAGAGGTGTATTACTATCAGTATATCCTTTGAATGATTTGTCCCATTTTCAGTACCAGCGTGCGCGCAAGAACTTACAATGATTTTATTAAATTTGATTCAGATATTTTAATGTTTACGATCGGGAAAATGCCTACTTCAGACATCGCACATATAAGCAGACAGGCAAAAGGACACTTGGATGATTCCCGAATTTGATACTGATCAAGAATATATACACTTTATAAAGTCGTTGAAATTTCCTTCTCGAAGTTACAACCATTCTTATAAATAGGTGAAAGTTTAATACTCTATTATATTGGATGGGCGTAGTAAATGTTTTCCATTTTTGCATAGGCACTACAAGATGGCTAACGAGGATGGATAACAAAAATCTAAGTATATTTGCTATAATTTATGAGTAAAGAGGAAAAAATATTTTTATTTTTTTTTTTTTTTTTTTGCTTTCGAAAACAGAGGTGTTCTTTGTTTATGTTGTCCGGTAGGACATGTTCTTTGACCGATTTGTCCCATTTTCAATAACAACATGCTTCACAAGAATTTCTAATATGTTTGCCAAATTTGACGACGATATCTTAACTTTTGCGACGGATATATATATATATATATATATATATATATACTTTATGTGGTCTCGGTAGCTTTTTTCCGGGCGTTACAAACGAAATAAAAATATACTACATTTACTATCTGAAAACAAATAAAAAAACTATATTCACCTTTGAGCGGATCTTTGACGCTCACTCCAAAATCAAAATATATCAAAATCTTTTTCTAACTATGGGGGACTACGGCTAATCGAATCGGAATCATTTAATTTTTTTTTAGGGTGACTCTAATTAATTAAATCAAGTCCAAAACCTCAGCTGTTTGCTTCATTCTTAAAGTGAGTGTTAAAATTTTTAATTTATTTTTTTTTTGAGATTTATCAAGTCTCCTACTTTGTGAACATATCTTGACACTTGCCAGATTCGTTCGGCAAAATTTCACGAAGAACGTTTATAGCCACATTTATATAAATTTTTATGCCTTTAAAAATAAAACAAAAGACACATCAAGAGATAGAAGAATATGTTCAAGTTAGCTCAGAGTCTCATGGTTAATAAGAATATATATAAATAATTTAAAGATTTCTTGGAGGCCTATGCCTTTTTACTACAAGACGAAGAGATTACTATACCCTAACTAATGAATCGCGAAAAACTTCAGCGTACAATATTGAGCAGAATAAAAACAATAAAAGTTTTCCCCGTCACTATTATAATTGACTTTTCAATATCTGCAGCACATTACATCGATTTTAAAGGACAAGAAAAATGCATTAAATACGAATAGCGAATATATCGAACTAGAAAAAAAATTATTCATGAAAATTGCTCCACTATTAGAAACTAGGAATTGATCGACTTGAATGAGTTTGATACAACATTTTTCTATGGGTCTGATGACAAATAATCGATTTCATATCGATGGCTTTTTTAATTTATATATGAAACAAAGACAGACTTTCGTAAATCTGCTGATGCTTATCATATATAGATATATATGATATACATAGATAGAATTCTTGAATAATATACATAAACGTTACAAACGAAATAAGAAATTTAGTATACATCGATTCACGCTAGTGTATGCATAAAAAATGCATTTAAACGGCAATGTTTATGTGCATATAAATTTAAGCCTCGCATATGCACAAAGGCAGAAATAAATGTGTTGTCACTTTTTCTTTAATTTTGCTTTTTTTTTCTATCACTAGAATACTTTTCTAGAGTATGGGGTCATCTCTACATTCTTTGATATCTTTTTAAGGGAGATTTTTCTATTTTCGCATTGTGTGTGGAAATTGAAGCGTAGAAATGCCCATTACATATATAAACGCAAGCAATACCATATCTACAGCGAAGAAAACGCAAAGCAGGCACGAAACTTGGCAACATAAACTTCAAATCTGCTCGTCAACTGTTACAATTTTTTTTTTTTGTTTGGTTTTCTAATGCGATTTTAGGCCCAGTAAAGTAATTGAGAAAGCAATGCTTTTGATTTTATGCGCATCTTTACATAGATATTTGCATGTGGCCACAAACGTATGTTTATTTTTAGTCAACAATGTTTATACACAGACGGTTGGTCGGTGGCTTGTACTGCCTGCCAGTGGTACATCAATGGCTATATCGTTATGTAATTCAAACAGTAGCGCCTTTTTTCCTCGCTCCTTGATTGTTATTGTTTGTCTTTTCCTTCGTCGCTTTTTTGTGGTTTCTGGTCAAAACTTTAATAGCTTTCGTATATAAATTTTGCAGGGATTTTTTTAGTTTTGGAATTGAGAAAACTACATTCAAGCTGATGCTTACTTACTTTAGCTATCAAATATTCGTATGCTAAAGCGCGTAAGAATCGCGGTTTTTGTTTTCAAATATAATGTAGCAGGATGCGGTTACACTAGTATTGACATACGATTTGAAAGACCCACGTACGTGTTCCGTAAATCGTTAACATGATGTTCTAAATGGATTTACTCATGACGATCTTTTGTTCTTCTTTTAAAGTGTATTCAAAGTTTAATTTTTTTTTGAATTTGAATAAATTAATAACAAAAAAGACCTCTTGGAACGAATGAACGGAGGATTTGAGACAAATATTAAAAAGTATGCAGTCCCTCAGATAAGTAACGCAAATGAATTTACGAAATTATAAACAAAACTACACTATTGTACGGGCTCTTTTTCAATGTAGCTTTTTTCGACCTTCGAACTGGAATTGTGATACGTGATGAAAAAGAAACTCGATATAATTATCCGAAATCAAAAATCCGTAAGGTAGGTTTGACGAAATGCTACCATCTACTATAAAGTCGAACAGTCATGGAGTCATTATATATAAAATCAACTGGGTCAACTGATCGAATTAAGCCAAGGAAACCATCACTGAGGAAAACTATCAGCAATAAACAATTAATACAATTGAGTAATGATTAAAGACAAATCGGTGATGTGGAATGATTCTTCCAAAAGCTACGCTTATGCCTTATTTACTGCCTACACCATTTCACCCATTTCAATCCATAGCTTATTGCCAAAGCAATGCTTCCCTTTCCATGACGAAAATTTATCCTTTCATAATAGCGTCCTAAATTTGATTATTTTTGAATGGTCGACTACCGTCAACATATCGATTTTCAAGCATTTATTGAAAGGAATTCACTAAAGAAACAGATTAATTTTTTATATAATTTTAAAGGTTGTTTCATATAGATTAACACGGCGTGTACAAAAGTCTCCTAAGTACCTTAATTTGGGCAGAGTAGGCTTCCAAATCCAACAATAGCTTGACGCTAATTGCTTTACAGATCTATGTTAATCTTTTTACAAAGCCCTCTTAATGTTATTGGTAAATTTCTTTGCTAATTAAATTCACTTTTATCTTCAGACCCTTTTGCGTAAATAAAATCTTGATTGAATGTTTCATAGATTATTTGGTCAAAATAAAGTAACGTTTGGTTTCAGCTTTACGTCAAAAGTAACAACAATAAAACAATATAACGATAGAAACCAATCTCAATGCAATTTTAACAATTTAGATTAAAGCGTCAAGGGCCATGCTTTGAATACACAAACGCATATATGCACAAAAAGCATGCATTTTAAGAATATTTTCAAACTTGACGAATAAAACAAAAAATGAATAAATTTTATTTGTTTTCATTCATTCGATTTTTCCTTGAGTGAAAGGAATGCAAACATAAAACAAAAATACATTTCTCGTGCGTAAGTCTTTACCATTTCTCTCTCTTCCCTAGTACCATCCTCCTTTTTTTTTCAAAGGTTTCATTTGTTTTATATAAAACCCATTGTCCAACGCCTTGCTCCTTCATCTTCCCTTATACACTCTTTCCCTCAGAAATGAAATACATATATATATATATATACAAATTATATGTATGTTGGTATGAAATGTTACCCTTTGTGTCAAAAGGCTCCCTTTTGTTGTTTTTCTTTTGCATACCACTCGCAATTCTTAAGAGGTAAAGTTTATTTTCTTGTGGGTAAACTTTTGATATGTTTTCTAACTAAACTTGCGGCTTTTCTTTTGCCACAACTACCATCAACAACACACAACAAGAAATCGCTAATACTTAGTTTTTCTTTTTTCTTTTTGATCCCTATCGTGTATGTTTGAAAATAGTTCGGATTTCTACGAAATAAAAGTTCATTCAATTCGGGCTACATTTTTTCACTTTATTTCTAACTCTTATAAGTTAACCTTTTCGAAAAGAAGAATGCGCTGCACTTGTTCTATTTCTCAGTTTAAAGCTCCGTGAAATACGTATTACAAATTTCTTAAATGGAAATCTTCTCCCCAGAGGTTTACCATAAATTAAAAGAGTTTAATTCTGTTTCTACTACACCTTTAACACTTTTATGTAAACAATTCTGGTCAAATCGTGTAGGAAAAAAAATATTAAGCAATTTTTTAGGTTATATAATTTTGCATGTAAGAAAAGGGGCTTAAAAGTAATAAAATTTTATAGTGAACTATTAGAAGGATATGTTTGCTTATATGATATGCTTGATTTTCAAATGGGGTGGCAGGTTGCCTAAGCACAGATGAATATCCAATAAGAGCAATTACTGAATATTTGATTAATTTTATACATAATATTGGCTAAAAATGTGTGACAAACAGTTGACGTTAAGCGAAATTTATTAAGGCATGAACATCTCAACTAAATGCTGATGTATTTTATTCCGGTGACGAAGACAATGTACCCGAAAAAACAAACTTGTTGGGAAACAAAATACGGAGTTTTAACATCAATAAAATACGGCCTAACGCTAAAAAAGCTTTGAGAAAATTAACTACAGCTAAAAGGCCAATTGATCGTATTTCGTATTAGTATAGAAAATAATCTAATGGAACCAAATACAGTACGTCAAACGTTAAATGGTCCACTTGCATATAAAAGTTCGTAGACTGGCACATAGGTGGCGCTACTAGTATTAAATCCATATGATTTTTAGTTAGCCCTGACCTTCAAAAGACACGTGTATAAATTTGACAGATGTTCTACTATTAGTATGTGAGTTATAGCATTTTTAGTGAAGCAATTTTTTTGGCGTGAAATTTCCGTCCAACGAGCCTCCTCTTGACCTCCTCAGATCTGAAGAATACGGTGGATGCGAAAGCAATTCAAAGCCCAATTCATGCAATTTTGCATTCGTTTTCATTGATTTGTGACACGATGCATTGTCTTGATGAAACAACATTTTCTTCTTCTTTAAATGATGCCGTTTTTCCGCGATTTTGTCTTTCAAACGCTCCAATAACGCTACATAATAGTCGCTGTTTATGGTTTTTCCCTTTTTAAGATAGTCAATGAATATTATGTCATGCGTATCCTAAAAAATTGATGCCATAACCTTGCCAGCCGACATTTGCGCCTTCCCACGCTTTGGACTCGGTTCATCACGTGCAATCCACTCGGCTAACTGTTGATTGGACTCCGGATTAATATTCTAACAGCATTTCTACAAAGTGAATTGAAAGAATACGTTTACATGGAATTTTCTGAGGATGTTGACAGTCAAAAAAAAAATGGTCTTTGGATAGGTTGAAGCAACCAAGTGGATCTTGAAACTAAAAATTAAAAAATGCTTTAATTAGATATCGATTAAAATAATCGTAAACCGAACCGTGCATATATTAGTAGGAAGAAAGAGATATCACGATGAGCCCAGCAATATATGTGGATGATATCATGATTTTCAGAAAGGACATTGAGAAGAACGACTTAAAAAACTTAGAAAACAAAAGAGTTCGAACAGAAAATTGTGGACAGATTAACATAATAAATATTTTTAATAAACTTAACATATTTGACTGTTATAATGCTAGTACATCATTTCCTACTATTCAAAACTTAACTTTTGAACTTACTCCACGTAAAGAACAAGAAATCAAAAGAATGAAGAAAGTTCATTATAAAGGAGCAGTTGAAAGTTTATTATAGACGGTGTTGATAAGTCGATCACAATTATAGTAAGCCAAGAGGGCTATTTTCTAGAAATAATCAGAATCTACTAAAACAGGTTTTAGGTACAAGAAAGAAATAATGCACTAAATTATCAATTAGAACATCGTAAAAACGATACAGACCCACATTCTAAACTATGCTGACGCACACTATGCTGTTGAAAGTACTTACAATGTTCCAATTACTTAACAATATTCCAAGTACTTACATAATTACAAGTACTTACAATGTTTCAAAGTACTTGTACCTTGTGACGAACATACATCGGGCGAACGTAATCTCTACATGCAAAAAAATCGCACAAAAAAAATTAAATCGTATAAAACCGATAACACAAATAAAAAGCGCATAGAAAAAAATCACATAAAACAAGGTTCAACTGTAAATTTCCTATATTACAAATATACAGGCTCTATGTGCTTATCCCTTATCCTTATCCATTTATTAATAATGGAAAATATTTATTGATTACGATCCCATACTCTTATTGAAATATTGAAGATATATATCATATTTATCCTTCTGTTTACAACATGCCAAAATGCAAAGATTCGAGATTCCGAATCAACATAATCTTGTACGTTTATGCGTCCCTTCCTTTGTCCTTTGTCGCCTTGAACTCTTGGAGACCGTACGGTAGAAAAATTTAAAATAGAATGCCAGAAGTTAGCGTATATAATTCTAGTTGTTTATGGCTATAGATCAAATTTGGAAATAGGCGTAATTCTAATCTATAGGAAAAAAATTTTAATTATAAGTAACACAAATCTAAAACTTAATAAATAAATTTCTTACAATCAAATACTTGTTAAAATGATTCCCGACAATTAATTAAAATATACGATACGATACGATACGATACATATTAAAATATTTTGCAATTTTAATTTATTAGATTGAGATGGCGGATAAAAAGAGATTCACTTTAAACCGAATATAACTTTGTTTTGCTTATTCTGTATTTGTTAGTCCTTTATATATACACATATATATATAGATAAATATGTAAACATTTTTCCCACAATTTATTAAAATGTTGAAAATGTTTTGCATTACAATTAATCGATTTATGAAAAATTCAATTAAAAACATGTATAGTTCTTCTTGAAGAGTATAACGGACAAAACAGAGAATGCTTAAGCTAAAGCAAAAGTATAAAATTTATGTATATATAGGCGTATACGCGTTTATATTAAACATTTATATAAGAAGACATGCATGTGGTACATATATATATACATACAATGAATGTATAAATGTTCATGTTTCTATATGAGTAAAAAAAAACTTCTATACACCCTTCTCTCAACAATAATTATAGAGAAATTAATAAGAAAATAAATAAATAAATAAGAAAACAGTTAACAGTTAGAATTTTGTCTTGAAATTGTTTTAAATTTCTAAGTACAGAAGCATTAATAAGATCACCCTAATGCAAAGACTACATAAAGAAAGATTAAATCTTAGATCAAGTCTTCAAGTAAATTTGATTGGCTCAGACAAACATACTTGAAATAATTAAACATTGAAAAAAAAAGCAAAAAAAAAAAAAATGCGCAAAAATATCAGGAACATGCCTAGAAGATCAAAATTTGTGAAATTTGTTACGAATACCTATATACAGATCGATGTTATTTATTAATATTTCTGTTGTCAAACAATTATTGAAATTATTTGTTTAATTTTATTCACGCACGCACAAACACTCGCATGCTATTCCAATAACGACTATATATGTGCTAAAGCACACTAACCCATTTACCGCAAGTCCATACGCATATATATATATGTAAATATATGTATATTTATATATACATGTGTGTGTGTGTTTGTGTTTGTGTGTGTGTTTGTGCTTATATAGGAGTGTGTGTATAATTGTTCCTAAAAGAAATGATTTTTGAAAGGGCGTTTTTGCGCACGAGTGCTTTTTTGTAGCCATTAACACAACAATATGCCAAAGTGAATAATTGATTGGATGATATAATTTAATTTCAAGCAATTTAATAAAAACAAAAAACGTGAAAATCGGTTCTATTTATTTTCTAATTGAACACATCTCAATGCAAGTTCATTGACTCAATGACGCAGGGATAAAGATATTTTTCGAATTTTCAGTTATTTTAATTGTATGCCAAAATAATTTTATTTCGCTATATACCAATAAATTAACAAGCATGAGCCTCTTTATATTTCAGTTAGTCATCGGGGGCAGCAGCTACTAAAAAGATTATCTATATTACCTTTACAATATAGAAAATTTAATTTTAACAAAATTAGAAAAAACAAAAGTTTAGTTTTTTTTTTTTTTGAATATGTTTGAATTAAAACAAGTTATAAAATTATATTCGTCTGTGGCGAATCTTTCTTTTAAAAAAAGGAAGAAAAACTAAATTTTTAATAGATAGGCGTGGCAGATTTTTTTTCTATTTTTATGGCAATTTTTATTGCGTTATCTGTGAGTAGTGAACAAAACATCGAGAAAGTAGAGGTATTTTTAGTTTATTTTATATTGTAGGCGTAACATGGAATAGATTTAACCCATTTTCAATATCAACCCGCGTGCAAAAAAAAAGTTGCAATGTTTCTTTCAAATCTGAAGCCTACATCTTCATTTTTGCGGCCAAAACAATGTTTACCACAGCTAAACAGACAGACAAGCAAATGGACAGACGGATGGAGAAACATGTCTAGGTGGATTCCGAATTTTATACTAAACACTGAATTTATACAATTGGTGTGGTTTCCGAAGCATCTTTCTTAACGTTACATAGGTTTTTATAAAAAAAAAAAAAAAAACAGTCCCCCAATATATCGAGCGAGCGTGGTTGATCCTTTTATATTTTTATACCCATACTAGAAGGATAGCTAGCTCAATAACTGTGGATATTTTTTTCGATTTGTCTACTATGGCCTCTGAGTAATAAGCAAAAAACCCAACTTTTCTTTTCTCGTAAGAACAGAAGTGTTCGCAGTTTACGTTGTGCTCTTGTCGTGCTCTTTGATTGATTTGGACCATTTTCAATACAAACCTGTGTGCAAGAACTTTCAAATATTATGACGAGTACACCAACAACCGAGCAATCGATTCTAAAGATGACACTGATCAAGCATATATATACTTTATAGGGTCTGTGAAGCTTTCTCTTCTGGGTGTTGCAAATAAAATGACAAAATATATATATCCCCACCACCCCATCCCCCAGTTTTGGGTATAAAAAGTAAAGAAGAAAAAAACCCATACATAAAAAACATTCCTTTCAGGGCGAATATAAAGATGGATTTGTGCTACTGTCCTACCTTATTAGTTCTTATTTAGGCGAAGACGATCGAAAGTGCATAATTATAATATCCAATGCTACACATACGCTTCCTAATAAAACGAATTGTGTCCAGATTTTTTTCAACATTTATTTTAAAATGTACTGCGATGAAATATGGCAAACAAACGTTTCCTTTATAAAAAAAAAAGGTGTACTCCCCTTGTAAAGCATTTCGATGATTTCTATTCCTTTTTCAAGTAAAAAAAAAAAAGTAACAAACTTAACGAAATATCTAATCAAACAGAGCAAGTATTGTGTATTAGAAAATTCTAAAAAATTTTAACGTGACAAATACGACAAAACAAGAAGAAGATACCGAAATTTTCTTATTGCCAGAAATTCTAAAGTAATAAAAAAAAAATAAGGACTTAAGAAATTATCTTGCGCCCGTAAGATGCTCTCTAAGTGAAAAAAAAAAAAGAATTCTCATCCTTTTCAGGAGCACTTCTCTTTAACAAAATAAGCAAAAGAAAAATAGATAAATAAAAAA
>KK351012.1:2976318-3002007 GCA_000671755.1 Glossina brevipalpis
TATGTATGTATATATGTATGTATGTATATATGTATGTATATATATATATATATGCATTTATACATAATAAATATATGTATTTATGTATATAAGTGCGTGGATATGCATGTGGTTATGAACGTTTACACATTTATGGTTTATTTATGAGATCTTTCGTTGCCCGTCTTACCTTTTAAAAATAAATAAAACTGTCAACAACATAAATGTGCCAATAGCATGAAAACATACGCGTATGAACGTAAAAAATGCATTTTTGTCTGTCTGCTTGTCGCGTCTTTCCGCTCTTCCATTACTTACGTAACTATTACCACGCTGAGTAAAACTTCAAGCAAACGTACTTAGCATGCATTTTACAACAAATATATAGTTCTTTTGTTCAAACAAAAATAGGTCATTTCATGTGTTTATATTTTGTAAAATATCGAACACGCACGCATATACATAATTTACTTACTTCTATGTTACACTTACATATATGATATGTTTATATGTCAGATTAGTGCACACATTATTTTTATGTATACGACCACGTGTGTATATTTGTACATACGGGGGTGTATATTTCTTTTGATAACATACACTAGTGGGTGCATAATCAATTAATGGCTCTACTCTTTGAAGGTAAATTCATATCCGGAATTTCTTTCGCATCCACTTTTCAAAAGAAATGTTTGTCAATTAATCTCTACATATAACACAATTTTTGGTTAATAACAAAAGTTTGAACTTCATTGTAGTTTGTATGTTATGTCCGAATAAACCTATTTAGCAATCACATTACTCTTTATCACTGGACTTAAAAAATGTAGAGAATTTTTTATTTCAAAATTATGCGCGCTTCATAAGCTCTTTTGTTTTTTTTTTGTTTGTGTTACAATTGAATGAAAAAACCGCATCAAGGTAAGTCAAAAATCAAAATAATATTCATATTGACTATTTCCTCCGTTTAGGGGTTATGTTGCCTCATAATGAATTCCTTTCAGAGGGTCAATAAACAAAAATTATCTAGATTTTCGGCTTCGTATGCATAAATCTATAAAAGGAAACATTGTTTTCGCGATAATGCACTTTTTATTGCGTTTATTATCATAATGATTAGTCATCTCTCGAACAATTGAGGTCGTTCCATAAGCATTGTATTTCCCTGATATGGCCCCAAATTCATTAACTTCTTCCTTTCCTTTCGCCTCGGTTAAATGATTCTTAAAAAATCTATTCCTCCAATTTACAATTGTGAATAATATCTTACGATTAAATATACACTTTGTGAGTACCTCCTTCTCAGAACCTCCTTATACATATTAAAAGTACCTGTCGTACATAATATCAATAAAATATTTAGATTAAATTAATCATCTAGTCTCAAAAAGGTAGAGCAGGTAACTTTAGCTGTTAGCTGTTAAGTACTCATCCCACATTAGCCCATGAATTTATTTCTTGAATCCTTTGTTGACCGATTTGGCCCATTTTCAATACCGACCTGCGTGCGAGAACTTCCGAAACTTGCCAAATTTTAAGGCGATATGTGTGAATTTTTGCGGCGGGTAGAATGTTTACCACAGACATTACTCAGACGGACAGATGCACAGACGAATATGTTTAATTTTAAATTTGATGTTGATCAAGAATATATATACTTTGTGGGATCTCTAAAGTTTCCTTCTGGGCGATGGTGGGTATAAAAATGATAAACAGAGGAAAATGTGGAAAATCCTGCCAATATGATTTAGAAAATCTAATATCGATACCAGACTTAATTTTTGGTAGCAACCATTAAAAGTTCACCTAAAATATGCGAGTAGAAAAGTGGCAAAGGCGAACGTGAATGTCTTAAAATCAATGACAAGTGTAAGAATAAGACTAAGAATAATAAGCAGAAAAGGAAGAATAATAATAATAATAATAATAATAAGAAGAAGAAGAAGAAGGATAAGATTAAAAGTAATGAGAATAAGAATAAGATTAAGAATAAAAATAAGAGTAAGAATAGGCATAAGGATACAAATGAGAATAAATCCACGTATCTCTTAGTAAATATGATATTCATGTGCAGCTATTTATTATGTTTCCAATATCACATCCAACTTGGGTATTGTTATAACTAAGGCGAATCCGTTGCCAAAAACAGAATGTAATTAGAACAGATGCAAGATTCAGATTGAAGGTGAAAGCCTTCGCGGTGAATATTAAATAATTATTGCGAAAAGAAGTGAACTAATCTTTCTAAAAAATTAAAAAGTATTTAAAGTAGAAGGCTTATCAAACTACCTCACACACACACACATACACACATAAATAAATAAACAAACAAAGGGAAAATATGAACAAAGTTGTGTTAGCATATATACTTAAAAGTACGTATATGTGCCAAATGCAGATAAACAGAATATTTTACAATTTTTCCTTATTTGCTCTTTTGTTATTCGCAATATTCAACAAAACAACTGGAATGCCACACAAAGTATCATTATGAGCAATATAATCGTCAATACTTTCGTAAGCAATGATTATTATTATCAGTTTCTTTTGCTCATCCAGCAAAATGGGCTATAGCTGCGGTATTGTTCTTTCAAATCATGTAACAATGAAATTCGTACGGAATGAATGAATCAGTGGATTATAAGTTCTTGTTAAAAATTCGTTTTTTGAAAGCAACAATGAATTAAATTCTACAGCGCTCTTTTTAAGTAAGTACATAGATACGAACCACTTATCTTAAATAACTGCTTGAAGGATTTACCATAAAAGTGATATAAAAAGAAATAGAAATATTTTTTAAAAAAAATTATATTTTTTGTGGGTCACATAACATTTTCTATCTTCTTCAAATCTCGAAATCTATATTTGATGTTCGGAGAAACTCAAAACATCAAAGCATATGCTTACGTCAGGAAGTTTCCTTAAATGACCATAAATGCTTGATTGTTCAGTATTCTTGTTTAGATACTCAAGATCAGAACAGATAAAATCATCAAACGAGGTTTTGTAAAGTATGTCCTCAATGAAAAATCCCACACAGAATAAATGGCCTCAACTTGTCAAAATTCCAAGATACGATGAATACTCTACATTCATCATACTCATTAATCGTCAAAGTGTTCGAGATGCTTATATGAACATATTAATTTAATCTTCGAAGAGAAGCGTTACATGGCCATGATAGATAGTTTTGCCAAATCATAAATTAGTATAAATATGTATACTTTTAATATTTTCTTTGCTTAGTACAAGTTTTTCAACTCTTTTAAGTGATTGTGAATAGATCTATGATTATTAACTGAAAAACAAGTTTAACAGCAGAGCAAGAGCGAATTTTTGCTTTTCTATCTTAATTTATAAAATTGTGACAGTTCCATGACGGCCCACGTAATGCTACTCCTAATCAAAAATTTATTTACAATAATGAGATCGCTGATGTGTATGTTAAATTGGCGATGATGACTCAATTGACAAATCTTGTATAGACACAATATTTTTGATGGTGAGTATAAAAAAAGTGCGTCCATGGTTTTCGCACTACTTCAGAATATACATTTGGTTTTCTAAAATAATTACAAAAATTTTCGATAATTTTGTTTAAATAAAATTTTAATATTTATTTGTTAGTGAAAATGTTGCTGTCTATAGAATTTAAAGTGCAAGTGCACCACTATGATGTGGCATTTACGTAAATGTTTACGTAATTCTTCAGTGTTTAATGTAATTTTTCAGTGCCGTCATAAGTTTAAACGGATTTTGTTTATTTGAATTCCTACTGTGAGCATTAGCAGAGAAAAAGATATCCATTAAATAGTGGTAGCTTGTGATCGGCATCTTTTTATCTTTTTATTACATGCGCCCTGATTGTATCAAAATAATTTCAACACAAAACCTAACAATAAAACTGAAAGCGTTCAAAATATTTTGAATGTAACATTCTGAAGAATATCTTTTTTTTTTTTGATCAGCCATAAATAATCCAAGATACCATCTTCTATCGTATAAGCTAGACGTTACGTTTTCGTGAAGAGCCTTTTTCTTTGAAATATACTCCATTTAAGCACCAGAACTTTCTCTGTTAAACCGAGAAGTCTCTCATTAAAGTCCTTGAATTGTGCAGAATATTACGCAAGCATATATTTAGTTAAATTCGAAAAAAAAAAATATATTGAACCCCAGCGCTGTAACTGTAACTCGCCGGTTATAAGCATTTAAAGATGTTTGGATTAAAAGTGATCAAACCATTATCAAATCTCCATCGTTGAAAGGTATGCTGTCGTTCCTTACTCATTTCTTCTTGCTAAACTATAGTAATACATTTATTTCATTTTACTAATGAGAAATAACTTCAAAATTTTGACAAAATTACAAGCTTTGACATAAGAAATTCTGAAATTCTACATAATGTGAACCGTTTTCATATATTTTAGGTATATGCGACCAGATGCGTGACAATTTGTGTCAAAAATTACTATAATAATTTTTTATATAATTTTATTACACAAATTACTAACAATTTTTATTACGAACAAATGGTGCAATAATTTTTTTAGTTACGATAATCAAAACCGCGAACTATGTATTTTTAAACAATTACCATAAACAAAAAAATATTATTTATAACACATAAACAAGAAAAAAAAATATTATCTATAACTGAACAATAAAATTCTAGCCATGTAAGAAAGGATCCAAATTAAAATTTCAGTCTTTGATAACAAGATCGCTATACTTTCATTTATCTACTAAAGATCAAATTTATTTGGACGTGACCCATGATAAGACGAAAGACATACTACGGCAGTTATGCTCAGTATTAAACACTATAAAATATTACATCCATTTGGTCCCATTAAATGCGGCCGCTATGAATGTTCAGCTTTATCGTCTATATTAATAGTTCACCTAGCCTGCATCTTGGTTATTAGTAGTTTAGATATCGTAACGCAAACATTCTTCATCGCTCGTAGAGATTTAACATCACCATCTTTCGAATTAACAGCTAAAAACCAAAGTTTTTGATTATTTGATTCATTCCATTTTCAATAGTGCCATTTTTCACAGATTATCTCCCATTCTTCTAATTTAAAGTTCACTTCGCTTGGAAATTATAACGACCATAAATTATTGCTATTGCTGCTAAGATTTTGATTGTGATCAAAACGATTTTTGGTAATTAATTTGGAGAATTTGGAAATGGAAACGATTCTCCAATGCAATTCTAAATACACTCGCTACAATTCTGTACAGTTGCATAAATGATGCCAAGTTTTTGCTTTACGATTAAAAACAATCATAACAATGGTAAACAAAAAACATATGTTATTATAAAAGAAAGACCGAAAAATAAAAGAAGATTTTTTTCAAGACATGGAAAAACTCACGGAAAGAAAACTAGAAAACAACAAAGAAAAATATGATTTAATAAAAACACGTACGTAACAAAATCTTTAACTAAATCACATAGAGAGTATGACAAAATCGTAACTAACATTGAATGTGTTTACTATATAGTAATATGGGGGTATATACGATATAATGACCAGTAGTACAGTTTGTTAAAAACTAACTCCGACTCAACGCGAACTAATGATGATTATAAAAAATTTTGCTTGAATCGGACTGAAACATTATCACTTGTAAGGCTATATAATAATCTCAGCTATGATGAATAGATTGAGCACGAGCAGTATTAACATATAAATAACAGTTATATAATAGAATGATTACATTTAGTTACATCACTGTTAGGCTTATGTAGCTTTCACACGTATATCGGTTGACAGGAAAAACTCATTGGAAAATATGATTTAACATTGAAAGTGTTGTACTTTCGCAAGAACAATTCATCATTTTCAGTAAACGACCAAAAGTTCCTGTTCCTGGTAATGGCATAGAATTTTAGGAGAAAATAAAATTAAAATCTCATTATATCCAATTAATTGCAACCACTCTTAATAAGTTCTTCCTATCAACTAACGGTACTTTTCGATGAAATGTAGCTCAAAATAAAACAAGTACTTAGGATGAATACTATGGTGCATGTTTCAATTTCGGTTGGTTCACTTCAACCAATTTTATAAGCAATTGCCGTTCGACTTTTTTATTCAAAATTAAAACTACGCTTTTCTTAATCAATATTTTCCATACATCGTTACCAAATATTAAATAATATTTTAAGAATTCGTCTAGTTTTTGAAACGGAAAAATGCAATCTCTAAGAAGAAAATACATTTGAATCTGTTTTTGCGCGGTATTTTTCTATGCGATTTTTATTCGTATTATTGATTTTATGCGACTTATTTTGTTTGTGCGATTATTTGCTTTGTGCTACTTCTTTTTATACGATCTATGAAAATTTATGTATAGAGATTTTGTTCACACACCATATGTATGTTCGTCGCAAGGTCAAGTTGATGTCAACGGTATTGGCGTACGTTATTTTTTTGTTTTCTGTCAGCGTGTATGTACATATTGCATCAGCCATTTTCTATTATATATATATTAAGATAGGATCAATTTTATAATGAATTTAAAGGTAAACTAATTTTTTTTTTTTCTATTTACATAGTTTTTTTATTTTTAGACATAAGTACTTCCTTAAAACGAATAATCGTAGCCAAGAAAAAGTGAAAAGACAGATACTTACATTAGAAACTGAAATTGCAATATTAAATAGACTAACAGATGGTGAAGGATCTACACAATTCTTGATAGGAAATTTAAATTAAGTGAATTCACCATAAGAGATGTACAAAAACGTGCAAATAGAATAAATGGGTTTATTAATTGTGCAAAACGACAATGAAAAAAAAAAAAAGACCATCACATTCAAGTAATAGTTTAATAGAGAACATGGATTAAGAACGAAACCATAAACGATAGTGATATTATCAATAACACAAGAGATCGTAAAGATCATTGGATTCTGTGACATCCAATAAAACACATTCAAGAATCCAATGTTTTAGCAAATTGGAAAAGCATTTTCTAAAAATAGATTATTTCAAAGAAAGTTGAGATTTAAAAAAAAAAGTTTCGATCGCAAGGATATGCTCTTTTTCGAGTACAACAAATACTATTGAAGTATGTAAATTTTTTTAAAAAAATCTCCATGTTTTCAGTTAAAAAACGGAAATTTTTTTTTATTTGACTATTTATTTTGTTTGGGAAACACTTCCCAACTATTTCATAACGCTTTGACAAACGTTTTTATATACGGTCTTTCTTCACCGCATACAGTAATTTTTCTTTAATATGTTGCGAAAAATTATTTTTTGTAGATATTTTTGAAATTGCTGAATTTTTTGGGGGGGATTTTTTGCCTCCGGTCGGTCAAGTTTACAGGTGCTATAAAAAATGTATTTTTTATTAAGGGCTTTGGTAGCGACATTATTTTATGTATTTAAAAAGATTTTAGGTGCAACCATCTTCAAAAATCCATTTCAATATAGTATAGCTTAATGTAGTAGTCCCTAGCTTGAGAAGTACACCCGGAATTTATACATATTCATTGTTATGTGATTGGCGAGTATTTGGATAAAAATCATTTGTTGCTAAATTATGTGTAAAATTAATTTATTGAAAATTCCACTCCCTCCCCCTTCCCATCCCAATCGACTTCCTTAAAATTATTCTGAAAAAATTAAAAATCGTGTTTCAAGAAAAAAAACAGTTTTATTTATCATTTAATTTTTTTTTTTTTTTTTTTTTTTTTTTTATTTTAATTAATTAATTAATATAAATTTCTTATTATTTTTTATTTTTATTAGTCTGCGATTACATGACCATACAACTGCCCCTTTTTTTTGAGTATTCCTTAATCTATTTCTTCAAAAATTTTATGCTGGAATGTACCGCTTTTGCTGCATCTGTCGAAGACAGAATCGCACGTTTTACACTTTTCGTGTTGCGAAATGACAGAGAAAATGGCAAGAAAATTTATAATTCTATTTCCGAACTCATAACTAACAAAAAAAACTTCATCACAAACTTTTAATATCTTAGCAGCCATACTGGCTCTCAGCCTCAAATTTATTCAACGAGGCTACGTTAACATGTTTTTGCTTGGAAAGATATCTGTTAACGGATTAAAGAAGTTGGAAAAGACCAGGCGAGGCATTAGGCAGTAACTTCTTAATAGAGCTTTTTTTGACACATTTAATCTTTTTGGACTGGTTGCGAAAGAACTCAATATTTTAAGGAAAATATATTTTCAAGTCATAATTTTTTTTAATGTTTTTATTATAGAAAAAAAGAATTAATTTCTAGTTCACAAATGAAAATTGATTCAAAACTAACTTGATCGATTTTTTTTGTTGCAAGCAACTTATAAATAAAATTTGATAAATTTGATAAAAACATTTAATAGAAAGATTTTCTTTAAAATGATGTAAATTGACTTAATAAATTATGAGCATAATTAAACTACACAAATTAAGCAAAATGAGTAACGTTCGAATATTTGTTGCTTAAGATAAATGCAATAGTGCGAAATCACGTGGTCTATTTTTTATTTTTAATTTTTTTTTTTGGCCTTTATTAGAGTTTTTTGGTAGATAGAGTGAGGCCTTGTGTTTATATAAAAATTTTACTTAAATCTCATAAGTGTTCTATATCTCTTGCATTTCGCTACTTGTTTATGAAATGATTTCGACATTTTTTAGCTGATGGATAGAAAAAATTCGTCCTAAAACGTATGTAGCATTTTCAGTAGATTTTTTTTTCTTTAATTTATTTTTTTTTTTTTTAAATTTAATTTTGTAATATGTGGTTAGAGGTGTATGCAGCTTGTTGCATTGATGGCATTGATCAGTTGCCAATAAAATGACCTTTTAACGCGTGTTATGCTCGAAGCTTTCTCTTTAACTCTGTGCTAAAGATTTTATTTATCGTCAATACAAGTGATACGACGCCTTAACCGTACGGCCAACACTAATGTAATGTTATACAGCGCAAATTGGTTATATTAATGTTAAGGGGGTGTATGAAACAAAGAAATAGATATCGTATTATAACAATTAATTTGAACGTCAATTTGCAACTTCTTATCTAATAGTTTTAAGAACAGTTTGTTGTTGGTTTAGATCACTAATTAATGTGAAACACAAGCATTCATTTATTTTTTGCAAGTTGCAAATGCATGAATGAGAACACGCAAATCGCTACTTTAACAGAGACTCTAAACTCTAAACAATTTCCCTTAATAAGTTTTTGTACGAAGAATTTATTCAAACTTATTTCAAACAGTTTTGAGGCATTTCGGCTCAATATGATAGATCTGATCTGATCAATGAATTTAAACCAATTAAGTTCAAATAAATCTTTTTTTTTTTTATACAAACTCACCTTCTTAATAAAAATTTGGCATTACTTACTGCATTACGTATTGTGTATCATAGAATTTGAAAACGAAAAAAAAAAAAAAAAAGGGTCGCAGCAATGATGATATCCCACGCATTTCTATAGAGCATCAAGAGAATCATGCTCACCGACTTTAGCAGAGAATTCTTATTTTCACATTTTTCTTTTCTCTAGTTTTAATTATTTTTTATTGAAGTGTGACAAATGTCGAAAAAATTTTAATGAAAATTTTAATGAAACCGGTAATGAATAAAATTTCCTGATTAAAAGGAAAGAAAAGAATATACAAATCCCAATTAATGCAATTAATTGCGTGCATTACAGACTATTTGTTAAATATTTTATTGCCTTTTTCTTATTTAAAAAGAAAAAATTTAAAAAGAAATTAAAAAGCGAAGGATATTATGGAAGCAGGAAGGAATTGTTATTTGCACAATATTTTATTTATTTATCATAATCACAATTACAGGCTATAGATTTGGTGACGTCAAATTATAGTCTATAAATTCGTAGAAGCATTCTCAAATCGCATCCACGTATCCCGTTATCGATTATCATTACAAAATAAAAAAAAAAAATGTTCTATTAATTTCAACTTGCAACGTGTTTTTTAGTAAATTTCCGTAAATAAAAATATAAGACAATTTATTCATGTCGAAATTATGGACCGCATTGCCAACTGTTTAACTGTTTGACTGTTTGTCGTCTTCAGTAGTGAGAGTTTAATCTACTGATTGTTATCATGTCATGTGTTTAAGAGACATTACGATGTCCGAATCTTTTAGATTAATAGTTTAGAATTTATAACAGTCCTTACATCCCATTCAAATTTGTTGTTTGTATTAAGAATAAGAATATGGTTCAACAGATCCGTAAGATTATAGAATGCTTCACCTAAATATTAGTTTGGGGAAAAAGAAATCCATTATTTTCCAATTCGAAATGTTAAATAAAGTCCTGAAGTTCATATAAGATTGGATGGATCCATTATTTTCCAATTCGAAATGTTAAATAAAGTCCTGAAGTTCATATAAGATTGGATGGATTTCTTTTTCCCCAAACTAATATTAATATTAAAATGTTAATCACACACACACATCAAGCAAAAATTATAATAAATTAATGTATTCACGCAGCAATATCTCGAATTATTATTTAAATATCGAATGAAGACCAAATCTATATTTTATATTCCTTTTTGGACGAATTGTTCTTAAGGTGAAGTCTTTGTTTTTTTTTTTTTTCTTTTTTATTATTATTTACGGGTCAATTTTTAAAAAGAGATTTCTCATGATCTCGTGAAATATTTTTGACAAATTTTAGATCGACATGTAATTCAGTTTCCAAATTATTAAAAATATTTTGAAAATATCAATTTGCTTTTCTTTTCTTTTTTTTTTTTCATTTTGTTTCTTAAGGTATGTCGCTATTTTTTTTAATTCTTACTATCTTCGGTATAAAGTTTTCGTTTAGTTAAAGTACTGTTGAATAAACTTCATTTTGAAGAAATTGTTAAAACCAAACCAAAAATTAATAAAAATATGACGGCGGAGCACCAAACGGTGTGGCTTTTTTTTTTTTTTTGTTAGTATTCGTACTAAACGAAAAGTTACACAAGTACGTTGAGAAGTAAAGAGGATAAAAGAAATGAACTACAGTACTATTTAAGAATACACGATCTGCTGGACATAAAATCAATTTCGAAATTAGAAAAACAGATTCGCCTTTGAAAAACGGTAACAGTATGTTTGTTTTGAGTTTTCATTAAGAAATTTTTCCAAAAAAAAAATTATAAAAACTTCATATTATCTATTCAAAGTCATGATTCTTTCCATAACTTTTTCAAATTGCTGAACTTCTAGAAAAAAAGCATATTCTGCATCATTTGGTGAACATTTTCGAACAAAAAGAAAACATATAAAACCAAAAGATTTTTTTTTTTTTTTTTTCTTTAAAATGAAGATTTTTTTGTTGGAGTCAAATTAATTAATTAGTGAACGTTGAAACTACTACTCAAACAAATGAGCAGAACCAAAAACATTCTTCAGAAAATGTCATCAAAAAACTAAATTAGCGCAGTAACAAATGATGAAAAAAGCAAAGATAATGGATTTGAGGTTTCAAAAAAGAAAATCTCAATCAATATCAAATTTTAAAAACGTAGTCACAGTTCATTATGAAATATTGTGGGAAAATTTTACTTTAATCAATAATAAAAAGTAATGGGAAACTTAAAACCAAATTCAAAATCATTGAAATTATTACGGATCTATATAGAAGGCAAAATTATCCTAAAAATTAATATTATTATCAGGGAACCGTAAAAAAAAAATGATGTTTTTTAGTGTGTATTACTAGCTTAGACTTCCAGTTAAGATTTCCATTAGATTAAATTTACAAATTACATTAATTAATTAATTCGTGCATATATAAGTTATATTACATATATTAAATATAATATAAAATACAAATATAACATATTTAACTTTCAAGCATAATGTTCATAACTTTTTTTTTTTTTTTTTTTTTGTTGAAAAATGTCGATCTTCAAACGGCATCTGTGAAAATTTCATATATTTTTTGGTCATTTCTTTTACGAGTGATAATGTTTTTAAAGATTCTAACTTTTATTATTTTCAAACAAAAGCAAAAATATGCATCATTTCGTATAGTGAGACTATATTGCTTTTTAAAAAAAAAAAATTATATTAATTTGAAAAATGTTACGCCAACTCTTCTTCGCCGAAAGCAAAAAACTCGTCTTAGATTTGCTGAGATTAAATGAAATGATGTGGATACCGCACCACTTAAATATCAAAGAAAAAAAGAAATTCCTGAAGATAGCTGACAACCTAAAGATATAAAAAACAATATATTTACTATATTTTGCATGAAAAAAATTAGGGCATTAAAAAGTTGTTTTCCAAATGAATACTACACGTTTACTCACAGTTGTGTACAAATCCGTTCGTATTTCTAAATTAAACAATTAAGAAAATTGTAGTCTTTTTTTGTACCGACCACCTTTGTCTTAAAAAAAGAAAGAAAAAACTAAATTTTAATGAATGGGCGTGGCAGATTTTTTCTATTTTTATAAAATTCCATGAAAGTTTTTAATGAGTACTGACCGAAATATCTAGAAAGCAGACGTGTTTTCCTGGCTTATTTGATACTGTAGTTTATTTTATATAGTGTAGGCGTGGCCTGTGATCGATTTGGCCCGTCTTCAATAGTATTAGTATGTGAAAGACCTTACAATGTTTGTGCCAAATTTGAAGCCGATAACTTCATTTTTCATGCGGCCAGAGAGAGAGAGAATCTTCACCACAGATATTACGCAGACGGATTATACTGATCAAGAAAATATATACTTTGTGGCGTCTCCAAAGTTTCCTTCTGAGCATTACAAACAAAATAACAAAACGAATATACTCCTCATCTTCGGTGATGGGTATAAAAATTTCCTCAGCATTTGAAGCAATCTGACCGTGTTGGGAACAATGGCCTTAATTTGAAAACTACTTATTTTATCGAAATGATGAACGATGCTTTCTAGCCTATTAATGTTATATTTTTTTTCTTCTTTTTTTTTTTTTTTAATAACACCTGAAATCAGTGATACAAGTTTTAAGGAAAGACTTGAACAGACTTTAATCCTTTGAAAATTAACCCCGTCATTATATATCAATAGCATTTTAGCAAACTTTTATTCCCTTGCCATATTCAAATAGAAGAATAACTTTTTACTGGAAACGAACTTTTAGTGGTGCCAAAAATGAAAAAAAGGGGTCCCTTAAATTTTGTTAAAACAGATCGTAAAACGCCGTTTCTTTGCAATGTGAAGCAAAAGACAAAGCTCATAACGTACTGTTAAGATATAAGGGCCTTTAAAGATATTTCGGTGAAAACTCATTGAAGATCGGAAATAAATTCAATTCTCCATTTTTAAAAATGAAAAAAAGAGATATAGTGAAATTCCGCAAGCAAGAACTATTAGTTTAGAGATCAGCAAATATTTGGAGAAGCGAAGAAAGCGATATAGTAACACTTTCAACGACGTGAATGGAAAAAAATTGATCGGTAAATTTCTCTTGGTGTGCAAGAGGTCAGTTAAGGCTGAAGTAATTTAGAAATTACGAATTCAAGCCAACTAACTCTCAATGACCCTACCTAGCTATAGCAAATTTGCGAAACGAATAGGATATAATTAAAAATTGTTTCTTAAAACGCATATATGATGAATTTAGAGTTTTCACATATTTTGGATTTCCAATCACAGACTGACTACAAATCAAAAATATATATATATATAGAGTCCCTCGAATTCCTCCTGTCACATATAATAATAATAGTATAAATTTAATAAGAAACAAAAAGTTTGGAAATATTTGAGATTTTTTATTGCAAAATGCTATCGAAAAAAAATGAGAATTAATATATATATATATATATATAAATACAATTGCTTATGGAAATTTTATTGAATAATTTTTACAAAAACTTCAAAAATCTTATATAAAATGAAATAAATAAAAAATACTATATATGTGAAGCATACCCTCACAATATTTGCAACATTTTGCTGGTGGTTCATCTGAATCAGCAATCACCGGCATGGTCGACCGCGCAGGTCTACACGGCAAATATGTCGCTCGTTAGTTTTCAAAATCAGATGAACTTCATTTTTCACTACTAGTACATGTGTTAAATATTTTATACATTTTTATTTACTAAAATTTCAATTTTTAATCTCTTCCCGAACAATTCATTATTCAATTTGACTAAAAAAAAAAAAAAATTTATTTAAAATTTCATTGGAATGCTCTCAGCTGAATTGACTAATTGAAGTGTATTTGTTTTTTATTGTTTTAACGTATTTTGTTAGCATTTTTTTGTTTTTATTTTAATTAATTATTATATAAAATAAAATATTTTAAAAATGTTTTTGTTTTATTTTTTTTAATTTTGTTTGCTTGAAATGAATTTCTTTACTTAATTTATGGAAAATGTTTTAATGGTATGTTAAAATTTTTCGTTTTTCCTCTCTTATCTTTATTGTATTTAATTTTTTTTTTTTTTTTTTTATGAAGAAAATGTCATTATTTTTTCCTTCTTTATTTTGTACCACACTTTTACGCTTGTTTAGCGTTGCTTTTGAATAAGCTATTATATATTTATTTATAAACAAAAGGAAAATCGAAGAAAAAAAATGATTGAGATATTATTTAACTTGAATTTTTTTTAAATCTTAAAAAAAACAAGAATATTTTTTTTTTTTTCTAAAATTTCGTTATGCACGCGCTTTTCCTAGAAATACGTTTAAATGTAGAACCTCCGCAGAGACCACTGACACGATTTTTTCCCATCAAAAAAAAAATACACAAAAAATCCACTCGACGACTACAGCAACATTTCTCACGTACGCCGCAGCTTTTCTTCAAATCTGAAAATCTAGGAAAACTTCTAAACAGATCATACGCAAGATATTCAGCAAAGCAATTTTCATACAACAAAAAGAGAAAAAGAGAACGCGAGAAAGGAGAGTAATAGTTTTAATACCTCTTCGCTCGCTTGTTTATTCTTTCAAAATTTCAATTATCTAAAATTCAAAACATTCAGCACGCATTACAAAGTTCGAAAATTTCATTGCGTTTCATTTTGGTCCTACTGCTCCTACCACCTCTATTACTACGTCTCTAAAGGCCTGCGGCGCGTCTGTTTCTCTTTTGTCTTTTTCTTTTTCGTTTTCTTCTTCTGTTTCGTTTTATAGAGAGGCTGGCAGGGAGAACGCGAACGAGAGAGAGAGAAACAAAAAAAAAAGAAAGAGAAAAAGACATAAAGAGAGAGAGAACAAGAGTATATTTCCTTTTTTTATAAAATTTTACAGAAAATAATTATTTTATTTTTACTTTTTCTAAACATTCAACATAACTATGAGGTTTATTGAAAACGCCAACAAGTTGTTCATTTAGCCACATAAACTAAACACTTACATATACACATGCATAATTAACCATTTTAGAAAGTTCAAAAATTCAGCTGATGATTTCGAATCCAGAGAATGCGAGCGCAGAGAACGAAGAGGCAGGGAGAGATACATTTCTGTCTGATTTTTACTTTTTATTAGATAGGATTCAAAACCAAGCACAATGCCAAAGAATATGCAAAAAACATTTATTATTATTATAATAGTGGTCGCTCTGAATGTTTTCTGTGTTTTTGTTATCATAACAATAGAAAAAGTATAACAAATCTAAATAAAAAATATTGTACACCCACTTAAAAGCATAGCGGATTTTTAGATTGGTATTCAAAAATTCGGAATTTTTTCATATACGCGACAATTATCGAGCATCAAAGAGAACCTATATATGTATATATATATATATATATATATATATAACAATAGATTTTTCTGCATAATGTAGAGTGTGTGAATATTTCTCGTGGAGATACGAAGAGGATTTGCCGTACTCGGTTATATTCGTTCTTAATTTTCCATCTACAGTATTATAATATAATATATTCTGGGCAGATGATACTGCCACTAATAAACTCTATATAATAGACTGCCGGGGCTTTGAGAATATATATACTTCAGAAATCGAATTAAAAATATATTTCGTTATACGCATAAGGTTTGATGAAATAAAAAACGAAAGGATTTTAATCAATCACATACTTCACTGACTATTTAGAATACTTCGCTTATAAAATTTAATTTTTTTTTTTCAATTTAAGAAAGAAAAATCGTGTGCTTTATATCTAGAAATAAAAGTTAATAAGATAAAAATAATAAAATACTAAGAAATATAAGATAGCAACCTATAAATTTCTTTTCTTAATATCTGCGGCATTGTGGCATCGTTATAAGAGAAGAAGCATCGTTCTTTATTCACGAGGAACGGATCCTCTTTTTAATAATTTCATCTTGACTTTCCCAAATGCCTTCAACATAACTGAGGTTGATATTAAATTGAGTAGAGGTTAGTTAGTAGCATCCTTACACCTTTCACATCCCAATGGATATTTTTAAAATCAATTTGTTAAAACTGATTTTTGAACTGAAGTAAAACTTTTTTGAAAAGAATCAAGTTTGGAAAAGATTTTTTCAGAAATAAAATAAAATCTATCATTATTTAAAATCACAGACAATGGAACTGTACTGAACTCAAATCCTTTGTTTTTGCTATTTTTAAAATATTTTTAAATCAGTTTCCACAAACAACCACACACAAACCGGTCCATCTTTCCGGACGGTAAGTTTTATTAACGTTTTTTTTTTCTTACAAAGCCTTCGGGCTTTAATGATTTTTTATTAAACGAAAATAGCACAAACAAAAAAAAACCTATTTTCCCTTTAATTGGCCATTTTTAGTTGGGTAAAGGTAAAGAAAATCAAATGAAAAAAATACGTAAAAACGTATACAACTTCAAACTAATAACAAAATTGACATATGATGATTTATTTTGCTTTAGTCTCGCTGACAAATCAAATAGCTAACTGTCGAGAACAATTTTTTGTGCAAAAAATTAAATTTAATTTAAAATAAAAATTTTTTAAATTTAAATACACGCAGACACTGTACACACATATATATATATATAAAAGTAAAAAAAAAGGTTTTATTCGTTCGTAACCGCGCTTTTATATCCACCATGAAAAACTTGAAAAAAAAAAAAACCAAAATTCGATGCCGTTAAATGTTAAATAGGCGTGACTGATTGTTCTTATTTTTATTCAATAAACGCAGAAATTTTTTAACCTCTTATTTGTTACAGATTATAAGTAATGATTAAAAAATCCAAAAAGGTAGAAGTAATATTCATATTGTACTGTAGACACAACGTCTGACCTACCTATTGATCCAAATTTCAATCGACGTGCAAGAATTTCGAATATTTTTATTAAATTTGAAGCCGATTTTTACATTGTTGCAGTCAAGAGTATGTTTACCACACACATTACACAGATCGACAGATAGACAGATCGACTTGCTTACATCAATTTGAAATTTTATGTTAATTAAGTATAAATGCATATTATATATATATATATATATATATACTTATATATATATATACTTTTATTTTATTTATAATACTTTTTATTGTGCGAAACTTTCTTCTGGCTTTTGCAAACAAATTGATAAAATGAATATACCCTTACATACTAGAATGGTGGATATGTAAATACCCACCAAATATATATATATATATACCTCGTAGGAAACTACGAGATATGTTCCAAAGAAGGATGACATTTCAAATTTCGTAGGCGACGTACATTTCATCTTCGAATTCTTTTTTTTTTTTGGTTTTTTTCTTATGTTTTGTCCTCGACATATATTGACATTATCAGCCATTTTGCATTATTAGTTTGTTTTTGATAAGTATAAAGTTTAGACGTGTTTTGGTGTACTTGGCGATTTTTTGCTATCGAAGAATCTGCAAAAAATTTTGTGTGAAAAGATGCCACAAGCCACATAAAATGTTAAGTGGCACATTTGACGAATCTACTTTAAGCGAGAAAGAACGTTTATAAATGATACAAGGACATCACAGTAGACCCAATAAGAAGTCAATGCATGATGCTCGCCATAGACCCAGTCCAAACACGTTGACACAACCTATGAAAAACGTTGAAATAATGAAGAAAATTGTTATGGAGGATCATTGAAGCTGTTGTTCAAGATATCGGCATATCGGTTGGCTCATGGCAGCAAAGTTTGTTTCGAAATTACTAAATTTCGTCATTGCTGGTTCATGATTTTTTAACCAAAAGCAACACTGTACGCATGGCTCAGCCACCGTACTTACCGGATTCGAATGTTCCTGCGAATGTTCCTAAAACAGAGAACACCCATGACCGGATGGGGTTTTGCTACACAGATTATGCAGATAAAGACCGGATCACTGGATGAGTTCAAGGCCAAACCAAAAACCGGATATCAGAAGTGCTTCGAAGATTGGAAGGAATCCAATCCACAAGTGTATTAGATAGATATCGATGTATAAATAAATATTTGTCGATAAAAATAAAAGGTCATTTGTTTTTTTTTTGAACACACCTCGTATATATGCATACATACAAACATATATTTGTATATATTTATTTATTTTATTTTCGATTTTTTCTTTTTAACAAAGGACTGCATCAACAGGTAATTAATTTAAAAATAAAATTGTAATTACCCCCAAAAAAAAGCGACATTTCTTTATTATATATCTAGAGAGAAAATAAACACAAATATTTAATTAGCTAAAAATAATCAAATTGACTCAGAACAAAGTTATCGTCGCTAACAATATATGTCTATGTGTCGTACCGAAATTGTTCCTCGGTTTGATACTAAGCGTCATGAAAGAGGGAGAGAGAGAGAGAGAGAGAGAGAGAGAGAGAGAGAGAGAGAGTACAAAAAATTTATCGGAATCCTTCCTTAGTTTAATCACATTTATTTTTCAATTAAAACAAAACCAAATTGGTTCAAAACTCTGCTACTTATAGTTCTATATACCAGATGGGCTGAAAAGTTCGTAGACTAACATAAAAAAATTCTTTTTTTTTTTGATAGAATTTGATTTTATTATTCAATATAGTTGTCTTTGAGGGCGATACAACGATTACAGCGATCATATAATTTTACGATATCATTTTTATAGTACGATTTGTCTTTAGCCTTAAAATAGGCTTCAGTTCACGTCCAGTCCGCTCGGCTGATCGTCGATTGGATTCGGGTTTATTACGAGTGAACAGCTCCAAACACTGCTTAGAATCATCGGTTCGTTGTTGTTTTTGGTCGATTGTGAGTTCGCTGCGGCAGCCACTTCGAACAAAGCTTTCGCATATCCAAATATTCATTCACGATATGTCCAACACGTTCCTTTGATATCTTTAGGGTGTAGGGTATC
The DNA here is from genome assembly GCA_000671755.1 of Glossina brevipalpis. Classification (NCBI taxonomy): domain Eukaryota; kingdom Metazoa; phylum Arthropoda; class Insecta; order Diptera; family Glossinidae; genus Glossina; species Glossina brevipalpis. The sequence goes on from KK351012.1 coordinate 2,995,573, forward strand.
TCAATCAACTTCACTTTATGGTTATCCGAAATTATTTTGTGCACTTTCTTGATGTTTTCGTCGGTAACAGCCTCTTTGCTCATTTCGCTTCGTTTCAATTTAGCAAATCACTTCTCTACGATTGATTTTCCTGATGCAAAGTCCGAATAATGTTTATCAAGCCAAACTTTGGCTTCAATAGAATTTTTTTCGCCAAAAAGCAATGCTTTATTAACACACGAAATTCCTTTTTATCCATTTTTTTAAACTAACAAAAGTTGCTTCATTAAAAATGCTATAACTCTAATACGCTCGGTCACTATCAAGGAAATATCTTTTCGGTCTTTGAAATCTTATGTTATCAGAGATTCTCCTCAAAGCGAACATAAGATTTTTATATGTTTTTTTTTTTTTTTTTGCTACAATCGAAATGAATGTAGCAACAATTTCAATCTAAAAATTTCAAATAATTGAATATTGCTAGGAAGTATGTATATGAATAGAAATAATCGAACAAATTCAATTGTAAAAGTTTACGATGTGCATAATTAGCGAATAATTTGTATACTTTTTTTATGAGCTTTTCTCATTACGAATAAATAATGAAAAGAAAGGCGGACATTGTAATTTTATTATTTACGCAGCAGGCGTACAAATATAAAAAAAAAAAATATAATTTTTTGTTGTTTTTTTGTTTTCAATTTCTAAAAAAATTTCATCACAGTTAAGAGAGTTATCAAGAAATTAATCAAGTTTTTGTAGCGATGTAGTGATGGAAGAATGGTTTTTGTTAAAACACAACATAACAGTGAAAATTTTCAATTATTTCAATTTATTCCTTCCTATGTTTGGAAAAGCATTAAGAGAAAAATATTTCATTACATCTTTACTTATGGCAAAGATTTTCATAGAAAATTTTCTTAGAAAATTGTACAAGTTGCGTAGGTGTTGTTTATCATGCATTCATTCACACACACGCACACACAAACACAAACACTTGTATACATTCATATATACATACGCGCACCAACTGAAAGTCCCGTAGAGCTTACGTTTTTAAAATTATGTTCCCTTGTTAAATTTTATTGTCTTGTTGTTTTCGTCGCTGTTAGTTAGTGTCTTACGTTACTATCGACATTTTGATTCGCTTCACGATAATCGTTGTTCTATTATACACATTTAATAATGCACACATGCTTTCATGCTTTCATGCTTTCATGCCTTCAATTTCAAACCCACAACACTGTTTCAAACAAACGAATCTAAAGCGACATAAATCAATTGTGCGGTTAAATGATACAAAAGTTTCGCAAACCGAAATGACATTAATTCGTTTACATTCATTTGCACAAAAACTTAACTGAAAAATGTCGTATACAATTGAAAGATAAACATGAAGAAACTTATTTAAAAGTCTGTATTAGTAAAACTTCATGTCGCAAATAAAAAATAAACTCAAAATCCATATTCATTTAAAATCCTATATATTCGAAATTCGATATTATCCGAATACTTAACAAGTCAAAAAGTTATATTCGGCTGTACCCGAATCTTTTATACCCACCACCCTTATTTTAAAAAAAAAGGGGAAAAACTAATTTGTAAATAGGTGGGCGTGGTAATGAAAGGACTTCCAATGTTTCTATCAAATTCGAAGCCGACACTTTTCTTTCATTTTTGCGGCCCGGAGAATTTTTACCACAGACATTACACAGACGGACAGACGGACATGGTTAAAGCGATTTTAAATTTGATGCTGATCAAGAATATATATATATATACTTTGTGGGTTCTCCGAAGTGTCCTTTTGGTAATTACAAACGAAATGACAAAATGAAATATAATCTTCACCTTCGGTGGTGGGTATAAAAATCATCATCATCAAGTCATCATTCGATGCCTATTTGATTAAATATGATAAGAAAGGCTTCTAAATTATCTAAAATATCATTCAACAACATACAATGTTTTACATTTTCATCTCCTGATAAATTGCAAACAAGTTAAGAACGCTATATGCGACTGGAACGGAATCTTTGATATTCGCCGGTTTATATACCTTAACGTCAATTACAAGCGTAGGATATTTGGGAACTTACAACTTTTAAAATAATATGCTCTATACATATGATACATATGATGACAATATAAAAAATAAAATTTATTTTTTGTTTCCTTTCTTTGAAGTCTTTAAATATCGCGATAGTTAGTAGTTAGAATGAAATGAATAATTTTTTGTTTTCTATCTTAGACGAGAGCAGACAAATTAACATCGATCAGATCCGTCTCTTCCGGCTAAAAATATATATAATAAATGAGGGATGTTATGTGTTCTGTGGGCGATAAAAAAGGAATAATAAAATTAATATTGCCCATATTTTGGTGATGAGTGTGAAGATCGTAAAAATATCATATATTTCCCAATTATTCTTCTTAGAAATTTTCATTTATTTAAAAAATAATAAAATTTTATTAAATTCATAAGAAAACAATTCAAAATGGGTAAATTTTTTTTTTAACACTAAAACTAATATATTGGGTTGGCAACGAAGTAACTGCCGATTTCTTCAATAAAATAAAAGTTTTTTTTTTTTTACTTGGAATGCAGTTTAATCTATAATGTATTTCCCATTTTGTTCGATGACCTTTTGTCATCTCTTTGACAACTTGAAAATTTCATGCTCGTAAAAAGTCTAATGTTTTTCGGCCAAAAACAGAGTTAAGTGAGATTTTACAACGTGCTCATTGTTGAAAGTTTTACCACAAAGGTTATTGGTCAGGGATCGAAGTTAGTGGTAATTCAATGGCGCATGATCAGGACTAATATGATAGTTGTACCATCAGTTCTCAACCAAGATCCATCAATTTTCGCCGACTGGCCAAGAAGTGTGCGGCCTAGCATCGTCCTGGTGGAAAATGACACCTTTACGATTGACCAATTCTGGTCGCTTTACCTTGACCGCTGCATTCAATGTGTCCAACTGCCGACTGTAGACCTCCGAATTAATGGTTTGGTTCGTTGAAAGTAATACACAAAATACACCGGACCTTTCCAATCTCACCAAATTGACAGCAAAATCTTCGTTTGTTGGATATGTGCCTTTGCAGTGGTTTGCGATGACTTATTAGGCATGCACCACGATCGTTTTCGATTGTTTTTGTTGTATACAATCCACTTTTTGTCTCCAGTGATGATTCGTTTTAAAAACGGATCGAATTCATTGTATTTAAGCAATCATTCGCAAGCGCTAATGAGCTTTGTTAGATGAATTTCTTTCAAATCGTGCGGAATCCAAATATCCCACTTCTTAACGAAACTGACACTTTTGAAATGCTTCTCAATGGCTGTATGTAAAATATTTAACTTCTCTGCAATCTCCCGTGTACTTACATGACGATCCGCTTCGATGATGGTTTTGATTTCATTCTCATTGAACTCAACTGGTGGACATGAAACGTTGATCATTTTTAAGAGAAAAATTTCCAGAACGGAATTTTTCAAACCAATTTCGACATTGCCTTTCTTTAAGGGCTTCATCACCGTACACACCACGAAACTTTTTAGCGGCTTGCACTCCGTTCTTTCCTTTACGAAAATAATAAAGCAAAATATGGCGGAAATGGTCGCGCTTGCATTCCACATTAATGTTGTGCTAAAAAAAAAAACTAAGAAAATATATACGTTGTAAAGCTACATAAGGTTGACAGCTGACATATATAAGAAGAAGAAGAAGATCGTAATATTTAGGGATATCAGAAAAGTGGGAGTGAGAGACATCTATAAGTGAAATCGGCACTTACTTAGTTGCCAATCCATTATATAAATTGTAGCAGTTATTCAAATTTTAATGCACGGTTGCTCCAAATGGGTTATTAACAGCCTTACAGTCAGTGAAATATATATCCTTTCAATTTTGTTATATTACCTTGAACTAGTAAGTACTATAGATTAACTTTTGAATCCAATTTTCTTACTTAATTAATTGTCATTTAAATATCAAAATGTAGTTTATAAAGAAAAATTTTTATCGTTGCATGAGGAAATAATTATGATAGAAGGGTCGTCTATGAATGAGTTTATGAGAGATAAGAATTTAAAAAAAAACTCTATCTTTTCCACTTTCATTTGTTTGTTAACCTTTCACAAATCAGTTGAAACAATAAGTGAACTAAATCAACATTTTTTGCATTTTTAAATCTCTCTCATCTCGTCGATCTGCTGAAATTTCATTTTTCTTCCTCATATCGAATATTTCCAAATTATAATCGAAAATGATTATATCGTGATTGCATTTACGAATTGTAATAGCATTTTATGTTATGCGAATATATTATCTATCGCAAACAAAATAAAATAAATTCAATTGTAATGATGTTTTATTGGAGGAGCTTCTATCATAAATGTCAATGCCACATAACTTTCAGACGGCAAACAGATGTTTCTTCTAGAAAATGTCTGACAGCGATGCTTTATGAGTTGTCTTCTAGACGCGATTGGTTTTGAATAACTTATGATACCTTCGAAACGCACATGATGCATATGAAAAAAAATAGTGAGGTTAATGGTGAACAAAATTTTTTTTTTTAAATGATCGATTTATAATCATTTGGTCACAATAAAAAAATGTCTACAAAAAAAAAAATTCTTTAAAATCTATGCATACTCCATTTCCACGAAATGTGACCGGAATGTACATGTATATATATATCTTTTCCAGTTCTCTTCTTATAGTAAATTAATTTATTTATTTACTTTTAATAAACGCAGATCTGCAGATAAGATCTTGTCATATTTTATTGCATTAGTTAAACTAAGACAACTTAATTCATCAAGGATGCATAGAACGTACCAAAATTTGTTTTTAAGCAAATCAAAAATAAATTAAAAAAATAAAAAAAAAAATTAATTTAGTTGAAGTCGCATTTTTTGTTAACCACTTGCTTGTTTTGGTAGCATTTTAAGAAATACATTTCGAAACCGCAAAAAAAAGAATATCTCGTTGAAAACATAAATACTTAAGAATTACATGACATGTAAGAGGAAGCGTTTCATTTCATAATGTGCATCTTCTCACATGTGAAGGAGCACGTACTCACGTACAAATACGTTTTGTCTTATGTATGTAATTTGCATTATCGTACAGTATACACGTTCTATAAGGATCGCAAACACGAAGCAACACAAAGCAAAGCAATTAACACAGTCAACCAATTGCATAATTAAGATAACATATCAATATATATATATATATATAGAGAGAGAGAGAGAGAGAGAGAGTAATAACGAATTAATAGAAAGATCTGATATTAAATAAATCAACATTAAATTAAAGATTTTTGTTTATTCTAAGTGAATTTATGAAGCGATTTTAGTTAACATTTGAATTTAATTAAAGAAAAAGTTTCTGAGATTAGACGAGAAAATTTGAGATTAGAATGAAAACGTTCCTAAACGAGTGTTGTATAGCAGAGATGTTTAAATTAAGAATATATATTAGATGAATAAATATCTAAAAACTATAAGTTACAATCATTTGCACAAACTTAATATACCAGACATGGCGCGTAACAAATTGGTAAACAAACAAGAATAAATATAAATAACACCCACTTGTGACACTATTTCGCTTTCAATATTTAGAAAATTGAGATACTCGTAGTGGCAATTAATTTTTGTAATTATTTTAAGTAAAATAAAATCTAATTTAAACATCTAAGAAAGCTATATTCGCCTTGGAACGAAACTTTTAATAGTCACACCAACCTATGTTATCATTTTTGAGAGAAAAAAAAAAAAACAAATTCGCTCAATCTTATCGGAAAATGTAGATTAGAAAAATATAAGGGTATTTTAAATCAATGCTTAAAGAGAATTTAAATTATATTATTATAAATCTAAATAATTTGCTGCATATTTACCAACAATTTCCCATATTGAGTATATTATATCGGGACGATTCGTAATTAGTTTGATTTCCTATTTTATTTTTATAATTTTATGATTCTGACGACTCCAATCATAGACGGACGGATATATATGAATTAATCGCGATTCAAAATTTTTGCATTTTCTAGATTCTAGATTCGATATTTCCTTATTTAAGAAGATAAATAAAAAAAAATTTGCTACAATTCTAGCCGCCAGTGGTTTTGTAAAATAAGTACCAAAAAAACATTTCGTATTGCATAAGAAATGTATTTGATTCGTGTGTAATTAAATTTATATCTCATAATACTGCTCAACAAGATTCAAAAAGAAAAATACTAAGTGGTTTTTATTGATTCGCAAAAAGCAAACATGTGATGTTAGGCATGCGACAATAAAAAAATAGTAATATTAAGCTATTATTATGAAATCTATCCTTTTGACTTTTTTAAATATTAGGTTGGCGAAAAAAAAATCCATTATTTTTTCGGTAGATGGCTACACAGGTAGATTTCTCGTAAAGTATCGAT
>KK351012.1:3004675-3149588 GCA_000671755.1 Glossina brevipalpis
AATTAACAAAAATTGATGTTTTGTTTATCATATTCATTCAAAAAAGTTCCAAAATATTGCCTTTTTAACTATATTTGATAAAAATCCTTCCAAGACTTTGGTTAACAGAATTCTGTTAATCGCTTAACAGACCTCTGTTAACAGTTTTGGTTTGTGTCTTTGCTAGTTATATTTAAATATAACTTCACACCCTTAAAAAGCAATGCTTTAATAACACACGAAATTCCTTTTTATCCATTTTTTCAAACTAACAAAAGTTGCTTCACTAAAAATGCTATAACTCACTTACTAGTAGTGCAACAGCTGTCAAATTTATACAAGTGTCCTTTGAAAGTTAGGGCTAACTAAAAATCATATGGATTTAATATTAGTAGCGCCATCTATGTGCGAGCCTACAATCTTTTCAGCCAACCTGTTATACGCGTATACGGAGAGAATACAAAACTGACGCGAGTCACCATAGCGGGTGTAAAAATAAGTGCTTAACGGCTGTTCGTTTTATGAAAAAGATCGCTTCGGTCAAAAGAATGGTAAAAAAAAATGTTCTACGCAAAGTATCTTTTTTAAACTATCTACGTAGATCTTTTCATGCTGTGTACGGTCTGTTTAAAGCTATCTACGTCACCATCCATTTATTGATTACTATCATAAAATTAGAAGCTCCAATCAGTCAGATAATCATTTTCAAAATATACTACATGTTAATCAAAAGGAACAATGTGTGATGAGAGCACATTCCCATTCAATTCTGGCAACGTATGCTAGAAGTACGTTACAGTAAGAGTCCAAAAAATCAAAATATTTCGAACATTCCAGCCAATTTTACTTTTATGAACAACACAGTTAGTTGCTTTTGTTGTTAGCGTTGTCCAGTGATAGCCTCGTCGGGTTGAAACATCTCATAATACTCTACATCAGCTATATATGCAATCATGTAAAATAGGGTTGCCAAGTACATACCAATTGCCAAGCATACATTTTTTTCTTGTTTGGTTATAAAGCTATTTCGGTCACAGAATTAGACTTAATCGAAAACCTAAAAACTAGTTTGTAGATGCTGCAGGATAACTTACACGTGTCGTCATATGCATTTTTACTGTTAAAAATGACTGAAATAGATGAAATGAATGAAATAAAAAACAAAGGACATCTAGAAGAGATGCTTTCATTTTTTTTGTTCTTAATCAAAAAAGCAAAGTAGCGTATTGTCAACGATTTTTCTTTTTTCGAATTTCGCGACAAAAACGCCTCCAGCTCCAAATGTTAAAAATTTTTAAAACTTATTGTCTATGATTTAACAGTCGTGATTTCGTCGTAAAGGTCTTTATCCTTAAAGGGTAAGGATCGTCTGGGAATAGGGGAATGTTAAGGTGTCGAAGTGCAAATGTGATTGGGTGAAGAGGATACGCAAATGCAACAAAATGATGGCAAAACAACTAAATGAGTATTAGTGCACGTTTCCATACTATGGGAACGTGCTGACTGAGAGACTTTTGCATTTTCTTACACAAGATCAATTTTGTTTGAAAAATCCCCAGGCGTAACAGACTAAACATCAACATCGACATCAAAACCAAATTGTTTCCCAATCGAGAAAATGAAAAAATTCTATGTTTCTGTGTAGCTTTCGAAAAATATGATGTTTTAAGAGGCAGTTAAATGTGACAAAGCTATTAATACACAACGGTATCCACTGTAGTAGAAAAACATTGTAGTTAAGAACCACAAAGTTTCACTTTAAGACACATTATTAGTTCATATTTCTTTGATAGTTATAGCTAAATTAAACTCATACATCTACTTATACTGGCATTAACTTCTCTTCTTCCTTAGTTTCTTTTTCCTTAGGATACAGGGCAGCCATGCGACAATGTTGAATTCATGAATGAAAAGCGATCAAAATGAGCCAACGAACACGTTAAGCTAACTTTGTGACAAAGTACCTACCAAAGTACACAGTACAGCGAGAGTGTACAGTTTCAATTCGCCAGACTTGGACTCAATCAAGTTACTTGCAACACTTCAACTATTATAAAAAAAAGTCAAACAGATTGCTCCAAAAGAAAGGAAAACGGCGCTTCTGGAAGAGAATCAGCAAATTTTCAGAAAATTGAGAAAAAAATTCTTTTGAACTTTCACGTAAGAACAAATTTTCGTACCTATAGCGTCCATTGCTAACAATAGTATTTTGCAATAGTAAGTGTAAGTAGCAGTAACTTATCAATAAATGAATGCATTACTATTATGATTTGCTGCCAGAATGTATTGCATTAAAGTATAAATCAATATCGAAAAAATACAAAATAGTTCGAATACCAATAATTAGGCTCGATCGATGCAGTTATATGACAATTGAAATAACAATAATAATAATAAAGCCCTCGATCCCTTCCTTTGTCTAGAGTAAGACTCACTCTTTATATAGTGAACTCTTCGTAAATTTTTAAAGACATCTTTTGACACATTCTTAAGGTTAAGATATTCTTACAAAGACGACGTTTAACTTTTAAAGAAACTAAAAAAGGAATTTTTCTGTCACAATGAAGCAATGAAAAAACTTTCATATAATGATAATGTCTAAAAACAGTTAATTGAAAATTCTCGAAAAATTGTAGGTTTTCAATAAATTTTCCATAGATTTATGTGCAATTATAATAAACTTTTCTCATTACTTTATGCCAATGCTACGCTTCATTAATATTAATGGGCATTAATAGGAATCCGAACTTCTTATGTTCGTGGAAGAAATTAATATATATATTAATATGTATATTAGTTTGGGGAAAAAGAAATCCATTATTTTCCAATTCGAAATGTTAAATAAAGTCCTGAAGTTCATATAAGATTGGATGGATTTCTTTTTCCCCAAACTAATATAATCTTTCCTCCCTTTTCTAATGTTTCTTTTCCGTAGAGGAAAAAAATAATGCAAGCTTTTCATAGATATTATATGCATTTCAATGGAAAATAATTTAAAAATTAAAATTTCATTTTATGCCACGTTAACGTTAACTTAAAACCTAAAATAGTTTATAGATTAAATACATCAGCATCGAATGCGGCTCGTAGCCCTGATCTGATGGATGATACGTATCTCTCTTAAATAATATAATTTTAATATAATGCTGTATTTTTTCAATTGATTTGGCTACTTGTGGTCAAACAATGAAACTCAAAGGAAATATTCCGTAAATATGTTTCCATAAAATATGTCTAATAATTTTATAATACTTTCATTAAGTAAATAAAGCATATAAGTACTTTGATTACAGTTTGAAAATTCTATTTAAAATTTTGCTTTATGGTTTACCAAACTTCTGAGAATTCTTATTGTATAAATTTTTTTTTTTTTTTTTTTTTTTCTAAAAATTTGATTAGAATACAGAAATTTCTACGAAACACATAAATTTAAATTAATATCACTCTTATATGAAGGAAGAGTTTTACCTTCATACGATTTCGTTAAAATTTCCTTGACCTATTTTAATATATTAAACGAAATGGAACAAAGCATTTACTTTTATTTTTATGGTAAGGAAAATCAATGAAATGTAAATAGAACAGCAAATTTGACATCCTTTTAAAACGTTAACTATATAATAAACATATTACTAAACATATAAATAAAAATTTTGTTACACGTGTTAGCCGCAATGAAAAAGCTTTCAATTAAACATTTCAAATTTGAAAAGTAAGCTTTAGAGGAAATTATGGACCCGAACTGCCTTTCCAACATATGCACACCATCGCAACGTAGCCACTCAAGTCATCCCCCTTTTTGTTTCAATGCTACATATACGCATTATAATGAATTAGCGTCACTTTATAGTAATTTATTATGTTTTCTTTGTTTTTAAAGTGTCTTCACTTATGTTTACATCAAGCTTTTCTAGCGAAGTATTTCACCTAATGTGGGCAAAACTGCAATTTCCATAATTAAAACATAGATGACGCAACAAAAGACTGCTGCATGGAATCCAATCCACCTAGATATATATAGGAAAGGAATCCACAATATAAGGAATGCATCCACAATATGAGAAAGAAATCCACAAGGAAGGAATCCATAAAGTAGTAGAAGTATGTGTTAAAGCTTTAGATTACTAACTAAAGTATGACTCGCAATCAAATTGTTGATGAAAGCTTCACTTCAAAAGCTTTTGATATAAACCCCGATGATTATTACAAAATTTTCTAACAATCGTCCAAATGAAACGTTATAATTCTGATAATAATCTTTAAGGGAATATAAATATTTTAAATATATTTTTTAAAGCACTTGAGATCGAATAGGTCTGCTTATGAAACTTGTATATGGTACTTTAGTTTACATATTTCAGCAATAAACAATAAGATTTCATTAAACAAACTAATATTCTATGTACATGCATAGATTAACCAAAAATACGAAAATATGGTAGATATTATAGAATAACATAAGTTTTAAAGCTAACGTATAGTACAACAAATTATAATCAAGAAAATATTAATAATAGTAAAATGAAAAAAAAAAAAAGCAATGCAATAAGCAGCAAATTACCCCAGCAGCCCAGCCCCTGTGTTTTGTTCACTGACATGAATTTGAATGCAAAGTGAAATTAAAAATATCCAACTACCGTCGTTGCAAACACTTTCTGTATGAAACAATATAACTTACCCCAATACAATGGATTAGTTGTGTCCTCGCACTACGAACTTCTGCTTCAATAATATAATGCTATACCGGTGTCTAAGAGCTTATTTGTTGATGCAAAATTTTTATTTTAAAAAGTCCGTTTTTGTCTCGTTCTTGTTTTCCTTTTTCTGTGACCTGATGGTCGCCAACTCAAGTCGTCTCTGCTTAATTGTGTCTACATGTATGTGCATTCAATCCAATTGTACCGATTTCCAATTTTTGTTCAGGTTATATTAAACACTCGCGTCATTTGATTCTAACGGCACTGCACGGAATACACAATTTAATCCCGAATAATTGCAATTTTTATGGACTTCAATTGCACTGTAATATAATTTAGCAATAATTTTTGCAATTTTGTTCACAGACGTCGCAGAAATTATTTTTATCCTATTTATCATACTATTATGGTTGCTCTTTTGTAGATTTTCCATAGTTTGTTGACATTTTATTTTGTTCTTTCATTCGGTCTAAGTGTTGTTTACTTATATTTTTGCCCAAAAGCGTAAAAATGCTATAACCAAAAAAAATTCATAAATTGAAAGATTATAGGCTGAAAACGCAACGAAACGGAGCAGTTTCATTGCATTTAGTTACAAAGAGTATGGCGTAAAAACGTAATTTTTTGTAGAGGAACCTAACATATAGGAAATTAATAAAATAAAAATAGCAATTCTGACTTTATAGCGCAACGTTTTCCAAAGTATACAGATGCAATATGTTTGCATAATTCATATTGTTAGATTTAAATAGCAGAATTATTTAGCAATACGTTTTGTATTTTCTTAGCCCAATGAATTTTTATTAGGTCTTTTCAATTCAAAATCTTACAACACTTCTTTTCAGCGACAGTATGCACATAGTAATATATAGAAATTTTCTACCTCATATTTGTTTATATACGCAAAAAGTGTCGAAAATTGGAATGAATATTTTGAGAGAGAAAAAATACGAAGAAAGTACAAGCATAAAGAAAATTTTTCATGTTATATTATTGGTTAAAAGGTCAAATGAATAAAAATACTTAGAAAACTAGAATATTAAAAAACTCTTTTAGCATATTTATTGATTTGTTGAATCAGCAGCGTATGATTATTTGAACCCACGATAAATGTTGAGGAAGTTGATACGTTTTTCTCGTTTCATAAAGTTATTCCGGATATTCGTTTAAAAACAGAGATGTTAAAGTAAGTATAAAATAGTAAGGCAAAGAGAGAATGAAATACATATGCAAACGAATAATACATGTTTGTTTTATTTACAATACGTATATTAAAATTTGTGTACCAACTGATAAATTAAAATACCGTTACAGCAGATCATGACTTGAAGTTTCATGCCTTTATTTTTTTATTTTTGTATAAATAAAAAATTTTAAAAATTAATTTATGCAAATATATTTTATTATTTCCTAATCACTTCTAACTAAAATTATTCTATATGTATTACGTTTCTTCAACTCGTTTATGTAAACAAAATCTGTAAATTGTATTAATCCTCTTTGTAAGTGTTGCCACACAATAATTTGGATAAAGTAAAATGATTCATTCATGTGGCTACATGGTGTGAATTGTTTGCCGGCTTTTTATACTCAATTGAGCATTGCTGCGATATACAGATATAAACCAACACTGAATTGGTAATGTGAGTTGGGAAAAAGACGCTAAAATTTTTTTTCCGTCATAAATTTGTCTCTGGCATTGGATGTACTGTTGCTTGAGGAATTATCAAATAAAGTTAAAGAAAATCTAAACTATTAAGAATAGTCCTTAAATCGTGCAAAAATTACTAAAAAAAAATTGTAAAATATTTTGTAGAGTGCAGCGCGATTTTCAACAAAATGGCCGACATTTCCATTGAAGAATTAAAAAATGAAATTCATGCAATATTAAAAACAGCCGATTTGTCGGTAATATCGGCCAAAAAAGTTCGCGAGCAAGTTGAGAAAAAATTGGAATGCTCACTATTGAGTCGTAAAAAGGAGTTTGACAAGATTGTGATGGATTTCATAAATTCACAGCAAGACGACGAAGGCTCCGGAAACGACAAAGATGATGACGATGATGCCAGCGGTTCGGATGATGAAGAGGATGACGATGATGCCAGTAGTGAAGATGAGAAAAAGAATACTAAGAAACGTGCTCAGCCGACACAGCGCAAGGCTCCTGCAAAGAAGAAGCGCAAGTCATTGAACGCTTCGGACTCGGGTACCGAATCAGATGGTGGCTCTGATTCGGATTATGAGGTACCCAAAAAAAAGGCGACCGCCAAAAAGAAGAAAAGCAGCGCCAATAAGGAGGGTTCGTCCGGTCGCAAATCGACTGGTTTTACCCGATCTTATAATCTCTCACCCGAATTGTCGGCTCTAATGGGTGCCGAAGCCCTGCCACGCCACGAGGTTGTTAAGAAAGTATGGGCCATTATTAAGGAGCGCAACTTGTACGATCCTAAGAACAAGCAATTTGCCATATGCGATGATGAACTAATGAAGGTAATGAAAGTAAAACGCTTCCGCACCTTTGGTATGTTGAAACACCTTAAACCACATTTCCTGGAATAAACTGACTGTCTTTGATGAGGAATACGAAAGTAACAGCCATTGCCGATCTGGATATTCGGCAATTTCAGTAGTTTTTAACCTCTCTTGCAAATTATTTTTTATTTTTACTATTCATCTTTGTCATATGCTTTCAGTTTCTTTAATAGTTTCGTTTAGAAAAAAAAAACTAAAAATCGGTATTTTATTAAAATAAAAATTCCTTACAATTGCATGCAAACTGCAATTTTTGATGATTCTTTTGTGTTAACTAACGATTCAGGGGTTCGGCTCTTGTGTGCATTAAGAGACGTTATGATGGTAGCTGTAACTTAAAAGATTTCCAGCATTCTTTTATTAAAACGATTCTCCATCTTTTATATATTTTTTTTATATCAAGCTTTTTTTTTTTTTTTTTGGAAAATTTTTACATTTAATGTAATTTTAAGTACATTAAAGAATCTAACAGAGAAGACGCTTAAAAAAAATTGTCGTCTTAAGAACATATGTTGTTTTCAAAAAATACAGTAAAAGCAGTACGAACTGTCAGACGCATTAAATTATATTTTATGATGATAAGGATAAATTTTAATTTTCAAAACAAAGCCAATAAACGCAGTTGAAAGATGGAAGAACGTTCTAAACAAACTTAAATATCTGTAATTTTGAATTTCAATTATGCTACAAATGCAAATAATATAAATACTTACTATACACACACGAAAAGATTGATTCAAATTAAAAATAAGATTCTCTTTAAATAATTGCGTTTTATTTGTAATGGAAAAGAGCAGGTTAATCAGGCAACTTCCAATCTTCCCGCTTACGAGTGGAATGGGCATTGTTTCAATTTTCAGATCGAATCTGATGTATGCCATAAATTACACACAATTTTTACTTTCAACTCCTCTCATAACAGATTTCATAATAATAAGCACAACATCACCAAGTTTTTGCTAATTTATAAAATGATAACTTTATTATTGTTGTTGTTGCTGTGTTTTTAAACATTAATAGTAAAGTGTTCTATATTTATTGTTCGTGTTCGTTTTTCAGTACAGCTTTTTTTCTTCTATGATTTTTGACCCTTCCAGTGCTTCACTATTCTAAATTTATGTAAAGCACGAGTAGAGCGGATTTTTAAAAACGCTTTTATTGAACAACAAAGCGTTGTTGTTACACATTAAATTCCATGAGTAAATAATTAAAGTTAGACTATTTCATACTGTTTTCATATATATATATATATATATATGTATATATATATATATATAATAGCCCTTATTATATATAATAAAGTCCTTACTTTCTATGAAGAGGAATATTAGGTTACGTAAACACATAAAAAGGAAAACTTAGGAAATTTGAAAGACGGGATGAGTAGAACAAGATAAAACACATGTAACAGAAAGCAACATTTTTTTGATCTTTAATCCTCCTAAATGTTATTTTCTAATGCTTATGTCAGCATTTGAAATAAAAAGCATCTGAATTTGACTACTCTGTCTACTTAAGCAGGAAGCGGCTTTATGGTCGAGTAGACAGACGTAATTATAGAATAATTTTTACTTCCTAATATTCCAACTATTAAGAAAGTAAATAAACCTTTATAGTATATAATGCATTATTTTTAAAAGCATTTAAAAATTACCCTTGAAACCATAAATAATTTAGAATAAATAAATTTATTGTTTGGAAAATAAATGCAAAAAAAGCATTGAATTTCAAATCTAAAAACATTAAAAAAATTTGTTGACTGCATATTACATATCTTGTTAGGTCCCTAAGGAGCGGCAAATACCTGATTCGGTGAATATTTTACATATTCCTGTTTTCTTTTCGTTAAGATCTTTAAAAAAATAAATTCAATTAGCGTAGCAAGGAGTTACAAATTGTTTGTTGCTTAATTTTATCATCGTTATCGTTAGTTATTTGTTAGTCAATTAATCATCAACCCATATGGACTTCGTTTAATCCGTTAATGAACGGAATTTAGGTATACTGTCACTTTTTCGATATATTTATCATCCTAATACGTTTTCACAATAATTTTGAATGGCATTAAATGTAAGCATTTCTAAGGTCAAGTTTCTGTTGGAATTTTTCCTTATGTATATGTATATACGTTATTTGCAATCCTGGTTTATTTCATGTACTGCTGCTACAAATTTCGTATTTCGTAGTCAGCATTGCTTTTTTGTTTTTGATGTTGTCAAAAAGAAAAAGAAATAGTAATTACGTGCTTTTTGAGTGTGCGCAGCTGCTTAATAAAATTTATCAACACTAGCATCAGTTGATTTTTATTGTATCGTTTAATAGCGATAGTAATTGGGCTTAAATGGTCCAGCTTTATTTAGACCCATATATTTGGCCTGTTCGTCGGTCAGCTCGGTAAGGTGAGCGTCGAATGTGGGTAAATGTAAGCTGGCAACGTATTCGTCCATTTTTTTGGGTAATAAATATACGTCAGATTTATAACGGCCAGGGGGTGCATTGAAAAGCTCAATCAGAGCCAAGGCCTGAGTGGCAGATGTAATTGACACAGCAAACGAAGGTATGCTAGAACACGACAAATTCACCAAACGTCCCTCGGCAAGCAAAATAATATATTTGCCCTCTGGCCATATAATGTGATCGACTTGAGAACGTACCTTCTCCCAAGTTAAATCAGGTGTTCGTAAACTATTCACATCAATCTCTGTGTTTGAATGACCCATATTGCAAACAATGCATCCACTTTTCATTTTATCCATATGCTCACGCACTACCACGTTCTTATTGCCGGTGGCCGTAACTACGATGTCCACATTGCGTATAACCTCGTTCAATTTCACCACACGGAAACCATCCATACTGGCTTGCAAAGCACAAATCGGATCAATTTCTGTTATATAGACAATGCAACCCTGTCCTTTTAACGCTTGTGCGCAGCCTTTACCAACATCACCGTAACCGCACACGACGACTTGTTTACCGCCAAACATTACGTCCGTAGAACGTTTTAAGCTATCCAAAATTGATTCCTTGCAACTATAAAGATTATCGAATTTCGTTTTTGTCACCGAGTCGTTAACATTCATTGCTGGTACCGTTAATTTACCAGCCTTCGACAGCTGATAGAGACGATGTACACCGGTGACACTTTCCTCCACAATTCCCTTTACCAGCTTAAACATGGTCGGATATTTTTTAAGCATTAAATGCGTGGCATCACCTCCATCGTCAAGAATCATATTAGGCTGCCAGTTTTCGGCATTGACACAACGATCGATGCACCACCAGAAATCTTCTTCGGTTTCTCCGCGCCACGCAAAAATTGGAATGTCTGATTCGGCCAAAGCGGCTGCTACTTCATTCTGAAATACGAACCTTATGATAAATGTGACAATAAACAAGCAATAAAGGACAGACCAATGTTTGCTTTTAAGCGATTAAATTACTTTTAAAAGTTCTTTGCGATCAAACTATCCTTTGTCGTAACTGATGTATAATAAAAGCATTCAAATCGACTCTATAATCAACTGGTTGGCCTACCTAATATACATGCACAACTTTAATGATATATGAAGAATTTAAGCTTTATATTTGAAATTTTTATCAGATGAATCTATTTGTCCAGGTATGTATATACTGCAACAAACAAAAAATCCCAACACTTCATATTAGTTATTACCCCTAATTAACTACTGAAGTACTTTGAATAGAACAACAGTTTACGCGAAATTCGAATCAATCCTACTATTCGCTTGCTAGACCTATTTGCTGTGTTCAGTTTAGAACGAATCAAAAAGGTTGGGTTTTAATTAGAAAAACATAAAAATCTGCAAGACTTGAAAAGCACGCTCCATTGAAAAATTTATTACAGATTTATTTAAATGTGAACACACAGGAAGATAAGGAATTTTTGTTCTTTTTGGAGAGTTTAAGAAGTTATGAAAAATGGACAGTGGGATGTTTTAAATAAAAGTACATGAAAATCAAAGTGACAATAACAGTTGGAAATTTGTCAACAGTGCTTGTAAAGAATATATTAAACGTTACTTACATATGCGAACTTTTTGAAGGAATTTTGTATACATTACGGTTTGGAGATATTTCACGATAATAGCCACGAATTTTTTTTTTTTTTTTTTTTTAGTTTAGTTCATACGCATACATGACTATTGGATAAAAATCAGTAGAAAGACGCTTAAGGAGGAAAAGAAAAAAATAGAAGAAATATTATACCATAATATTGAACCTTGGCTTCGACGAAATCAAGAAGGGATGCATATAATAGAAAAATGGTCTACATTTATACTATTTCGGTGCATTTGTTAAAAAATATCAATGAGGGAAAATGTTTATGTGAAGTAAGTTTCGTAAACCTTTCGAACACTCCACACAAATTGTGTTCTTTTGAAGAATAGAAGTCGAAATAAGCGCATCGCTTTTAATGAGAACTTAGTTAAAGACTATACTGTATCCCATTATTAGTGTTGAAACTTTTCTTACTACATATGTTACATATCTTTTAATATTAACAAACAATTTTACGTAATCATTATAATAATGCTTTTCCTGCACTAACATTGACGACAATGACAGCAGATGCCATAAAGATAATGAAAGAGAAATAATTTACAAACAGCAACCGCAATCTATTTAGATGAGATATAAAAAGTGAAGGTAACCTATGTACGTATGTATGCATTCGCAACTGGAAAATTTAATTGATTTTTTGCTATAATATGAGGAATGCAGACACCATAACGAGACAGAATATTGTACTTTTCATTATAGTTGTGCATGATGTAATCAGAAGTATTGGAGGACAGGAGCCAAATTAACGTTACATTAAGACATGCTTATCAAGTAGATGCCGAGCTGCTTTCAATGATCTTACCTGGGTTGAATATATATTACAAGCAGCCCAACGAACAGAAGCACCCAGTTCAACTAAAGTTTCAATTAAAACAGCCGTTTGGGCATTAATGTGGGTGCAGCCAACAATCTTCGCATCCTTTAATGGTTTATCGTCAGCGGCACGTTTTCGTAATGCCATAATGCCGGGCATTTCTTGTTCGGCTATCTCAATTTCTCGTCGACCGAAACCCTGTTGGTTTATATTGCGAACGCAAAAATCGGCATTTCCTTTGGAATTTTTTTGAACCTTTTCGCGTGGAGGCACGTCATCACCATCATCAGAGCTGCTGCCTGTATACGAAGCGGACGAAAACGAATCCGTCGAAGATGCTGATAGCGAACGACTGCGGTATCGGCTAGTTTTTTTTAAAGCGCTTGATTGCTTAGATTCTTTTTTATCCCCGCCAGAACCGGGATCTGGCACCGGAGTATCTGTTAAATTGTTCATTTTACGTATGCAAAGCTACTGGCACGAATTCGCTTTCTTCTTGAAAATGCGTATTTTTAATATTAAATGCTATGTTTTATTATTGTTAATATGAAAAATAAAAAATGAAATTGTATTGCTTCTCTCTTGCTCACGTAATGCTCACGTGATATCTATGCAAAGATTTTATGTTTGCCGACTTTCCTCACTTTTAATATGTTTCTGCTTCTTTTCTCTTTTGCAAACACACACTCATTCCCTGCCAACAAAAATAATTTTAATTAGCAAAAATAAAAAAAAATGAATTTTTAGTAATAAAAATTAGCAACAGCTGGAGCAGCAGACCGTCGAAATAGTCCACACAGTTGAAGGTGTGTTAAAGATTGTTCGAAATGCAATTAATTGCAGAACAATTTTTAATAAAGATAAATTACTTTAAACGAAAAAAGCATAAAAACACAAAGAAACGACGACCAACAGACCAGCACGGTATTATAGAGAATAATTAACTGCTAGTTACTGATTTGCTGTGCTGCACAAATAAACTTACGAGCTGTTTACACGTGCAACAATTGTTCTGCAAAGAATTGACTCATTGAGTAGTATTAAAAGTATTTAAAGAGATTTGAGTGTAAATTATTTCAACTCAATTTTGCATATTTATGTTGGTAAACTGTGTAATCGACATATAATATTTGTACAGTTTTCTCAAATAACCGCTATTTAATTATTTTATTTGACAAAGTTTTGCCAAATTAAAATGTTTACTATTTAACGAACATTTTAATCAATTTCTGTAACTCTCTTCTATATCACTTTAACTATACACTCGAATATATTTTCTTTGATATTCATGGCATGTGTAAACAGCCTGGTAATACCATTTTATTCTTTTTTTTTTTTCTGTGATAAAAATTTTACAAAGGACAGATACAGTCGCATATACTTATATTAAATCTTGTTTTATTAAAGCAGTAGGCAATTTCATCGTTGAAGTCGTTACTTGGATGGCTTATAAGCTCAATACAAAATTCGCTAAATGCTAATAAACAGCTTTTTATGCCTTTGGCTTAGCCATAAGCATTACGTATTTTTTAATAATATTCAAAGCTTCTGATTTGTCAGCAAAACTCATTGATGCGTTCGTTTAGTTCAGCGTAAGTGAACACAATTTTTCTGACTGATCTACTTTATCAGGAATTAATTTATATAGGTAGGATATATCTGCCGTACATCAAAGGTGAAATTCAGACTTCAAGTTCGTTACTTTTAAAACCACTAACAATATGATTAAATATATTTAATACTCATGGCTATTCATTATTTCTAACCAATTTTAATTTCTTCTTTTAATCGTTTCTTTGGTGCCATATCATTCAATAGGCTAACGATTTGTAGTTTATGCGCTATTACATTAAAAACTTTATTTGACCATGGCTATTAGTAATTGCACTGAAGAAGAATATTTACTGGATCGGAACCAGAATACTATACGCGGCTTTATATTCTTCTTCTGCTCTATGTGATATCAAGAATTGAAACCTGGAAATATGTTTTAGTAATAGCAATGTAGATACTATATTTGTTGTTTTTGGCCGTTATTGAGAGAGATTTATCAATTTTGTTTGCAAACAGCTTACCGTCGAAAAAAATTTTACACTTTTTATAAAAGCGAAGGCAAAGGTCATCAAATACTATTATGTTTGAAACTTTATAAATATTCAAGTGATGTTATTAGTTTATCGTTTTCATTTTCGCTGTCTGCAAGACTTTCCGTGAATATCAACCTCTTTAAAGGCAATGCTTTAATAATTGCAAGCACTATGATGAATCTATAGCAATAACATTCTGCTTAGTTTTTCCTTCTGATTTTGTCTTTTAATCAATGGAGGTCACAACAATCTAACTTTGTCTGAAACTTTCAAACAAAATTGATTTCTACTTAAATAAACATACACGCTTCAACCTCATAGCTAGTCATTGAGGTGCTCTAAAATGTTTCTCGGAATTTCCGGTTATCCTCGTATTGATTCAGGCATTGCAGCAGACCCCGCTTAATAAATTTTGTCCATAAATGAATTTTTAGACACTTGTCTTTGCAACTTAAAATTTTTATAGATGCGTTCTGCTATGATGAGATTTTGTGTTGTATGTGCCGTCCGATATTTACTTTGTAGACGTTTACGATAGTTAAACGTTGCGCTTCTTCTTATAAGTTTCGATAACATCTGCAAACAATGAATTAAAAATATACTCAATAATTGAAGTTCGTTTACAACAACTATAGTTTTACACATTTACAAATTTCAAATGATCTACAAAAACATAGTCTGGAATTCAAAAGTAATTAAAAAGATGTTATGTATTTCTTTTACTAATAATTAATAAACATTATTACTAATAATTAACGATTACTTTATATGTATTTATGTATGTATATAATTTTTTTAAAGCTTCCAATCTTAATCCTGAGATTAGTTTGTATTTTTTTTTTTTTTTTGGTTTGTTAGAAATTTTGAATGAAGTAAGCCTTTTAATGTAAGCTTATATCTCCAGTAACTTGATGTAGATAACGTAGATTTGATGAAAAGTTGAGGATATAGTTCAGCTCTACAGCAGATGTTAATCCGAACAGCTGTATTATGATGATGTAGTATGCGTAAAAAGTTTATGTTTGAATTAAATATCGCGGAATTGATGAAAAGTATATGATATTCGGCAGCTCTACAGCAGGTATTTATCCAAACAGCTGTATGATGATGATGTATTGTATGTATTCTAGTGTATGAGTTTGTTTATGTAAAAATCAAAGGAGTAAATGAAGGAGAAAGAGAAGCAACATAGGAAGAGGTGGACATCCAGACATGGGAATGAATAAATTAAATAAAAGTAATGATTCATTAAAAAACAATAAATAATGATACACAAATTAAATTAAAAGGAAAAGTCAGCAGTTCTAATAGAGGAAGTTAGTTCCTTAAGATCTGCAAACTTGCGAGCACGAAAGATATCAAAGAGACTATGATAGGTAGCGAAAATGGCATAAGACCGCCTTAAGATATCAAAATTTTTGCATCCAAAAATGAGATGCTCAGCCGATTCAGCTGTCGAGCAGGTAGCACATGTATCATTGTCGACAGCTTTGATAAGCATCAAATAGGGTTTGTCAAAGGTGTGATCGGTGATAAGTCTGTTGAGAACCTTAATCTCCCAGGTCGAGAAAAAGGAATCCGGAAAAGATTTGAAGGAAACAGACTGATGTAGTTTGTAGAAGAGTCGATCTGATTTGCTCTGTGCAATATTTAGAAATTCAGCGTTTTTCTCCCTTAACAAGGTATTACGTATGATGCGTAAAGCCTCTTGACAGTTTTAGTCTCACTATCCACTTGAGCCTCTCTTGCAAATTGGTCAGCTTTCTCATTAATATGGAAACCACAATGGCCTGGTATCCATACCAAATGACAAGCCTCAACAGCTGTATTATTGAGCATATCAAGTATATCATAGATATGAGCATTCAGAGGATCTTTCTTGTCAATGAGAAGAAGCGCAGATTTGCTATCAGAGAAAATCACAAATTTCCTGTCTCCATTAGCTGTTGCAAGGGAGACAGCATGTTTTATTGCAAGGAGTTCAATGAAAGTTAAGGAGAGTTCTTCTAAAATTCCGACCTCACAGGGGGCATCCTGCCGATACTTGACCACAGAATAGGTGGATATGTTATTGCCAACAGAGCCGTCAGAGGCATAAATTTCGAAGCAGTTATTGTGATAATAGTCAACCTTCTGATAGCAGAGGGAGTTTAGGTTTGAAGAATGGAGGTTATCTTTGGTTGTAGATAAAGAGGATAATAAGTTAAAATCAATACAACAGTTGTAGCAAACAAAGCCCCAGACTGGAATTGGGTTTATATTCTCAAAAATATAACGAAATCTTCTATAACAAAAAGTGTAGCTGCACTTGATACTCTCGCAACACGTCGCAACATTCACTGATGACCATTAGCTTCACCAACTCTTTCGCCGCAAGGAGAAGGGCTCTCTCAGCCACCGGCAGTTGACCCGCAATAACTTGAAAAATATGAACTGGTGTTGATGGAGTGAGACCAGTGCATCTTTTTAGACGTTTATTTTCAAAGATCTGAATTTTCCTTAATAAGTATTCTGGCATATTGCATGTAATTGAGTGTGCAAATTCTATTTTAGATCGGACTAACGACTTGTATACGTTGAGTGCTTTAATAGGAGAAAGATCTGCTTTATTACAGGTTAGGAGGTTGATGACATTAGAAGCAGACTGACATTGTTTAATAGTATTCTCATAATGGAAGTTTAAGGAAAGACTTGATTTTAAAGTCGTTCCTAAAATCTTGACAGACGTTTTTTGATTTACTTTTATCCCATTGATTGTCATATTAATAATTTTGTTAGAACCTTTGGCAAAAAAAGCGTTGTCCGTCCACCAGTTAAAGGAGAGAGAGGCAGAGTTGGTGAAAGTCAGATCAAGAAAACTACACGAGGAGGGGTTGTTGAGTGAAGAGTGAAACGTTGAGGACAAGTCATTCAGGGATTTGAAGGTGCTAGAATTCATAATTCTGACCAGCGCATTCCTTTTGCTAGAATTGAAAACATCTCCAAACATATTGTGCCTAGCGTTAAAGTCACCAGCTAGGATGACATTCGTAAAGGTGTCAAGAAAATCACATAGGCCTACCATGACATCACGGAAGGCTTATATGTCTAAGCTTGGAGGTAGATAGTACGAGGCTATAACAGTGTTCGGTTCTAGATTTGAGGTTTTAATGATAACTGTGTCAGCAACTGTGAACTTTATGTTTTTTCTGATGAGGATGCAGGCACCACCGTATCCATCCTCGCGACATTTGCTGACAGCAGCATAATAAGAAATTTTTGGGTGCAGAGTATCATCATCCGGTAGAAAAACTTCGCTGAAAATACAAATATCGATTCGCTTAGAATTTAAATAAAAATCCAGCGAATCAAAGTTGCGTCTGAGACGCAATATATATTGTATTGTAGAACGGAAATCATTTCGGTGGGGATTGTAACATTGACGTGGGCCTGGACATGGATGATGACGTATGTGTTGGATATAGAGATTGCACAATTTTGTTCCTATTATCAATAAAAATATTTATGTTGTCAGAAGATTGAGCAAACTCGAAAGAGTCAACGATTTGGGATAGAATTTTTTCATAATCGGACGTGCGATGTGCATTCTAAATATCCCTCGGTTGTAGCAGAGGATTAGGAGTTCGACTTGGCTGAGGGGAGGGGTTATTGGCATGTGGAATTTTGGGTTTTGAGTTAACAACACGGCTGAACCGTTGTTTGGTCAGAATTTTATTGACTTCCACTTTGGCATCTCGTGGACTTTCGGACGATTTAGAGATTGAGAGGGCAGGAAATTCATTATCATAATCAGAATTACTAAGAACCTGGTAATAGTTTTGCGAATACTTTTCCCTATATTCTTTAAACGATAGGTTTTCAATCGCCATAATTTCATTTATTTCGGACTCTTTTTGCCGTTTTGGACAGTCTTTCGATAAGGCGTTGTGGGAATTTGACCCACATGAAATACATTTGGTGGCCGAACACCCCTTATCACAAGCAGGGGACGTACCACATTTGAGACATCCCGATTGTGATGCTCTGCAGAACCTTCCAATGTGACCAAAACGGCCACAGTTAAAACACCGCCTTAGGGTAGGAACAAAAAATTTAACCTGCAATATACAGAAATTGAATTTCACTGATTTCGGGATATCTTTTCCTTTGAACCCACTTTTAACACTAATAGTGGGAACAAAGGTTTTGTTATCATCGGAAGACCGACGGAAAAGCCTAGTCATCCATCGAATTGGGATACTTGACATGATATTCTTTTTTAAATAATCTTGATCATACTCAGAAAATCAAAATTAGTTTTACATTAATTTTACTTACTGTTGTTTAGAAATTTAAGAAATCATATGTTTTGTGAAATTGAAACCATGTAAGAAACACCAATTTTATATGAATACTACATTGTTTTGTTGTTATCAAAATTCTATATAGAATGCGATAGAAAATCCGCTTATATATTCAGGTATAATTTTGATGAATGAAGTAGTTGCATACATTTTGCTCTCTTAAAAGTTTAATATTTTTGGACTCGCAGCATAATGTTATATAAATATCTACTATTTTTATTATTAATATTATTATTTGCTACAATTATATATTATTTAATTAAGAGCTCACAAAATATGCATACCTATACAAACAAATTAACTTTACCAGCTTATTTGTAAGTTTTCATAACAGTTTAATTACTTTAAAATTTCTTAAAATTTTAGTAATTTCTTACTAATGCAAACATTTATCAGTCGCATTTGTTAATTCAAAAAGATAACAATAAGGTCTTTAAGTCGAATTGAAATTAAACAACGATATAGTGCAAAGAGAAAAGACAAGAACCATACACACTTCGAGGAAACTCTTTTTTCATTTTGAATAATCGTTCAATTTTAACCAAACATAATTATAAGGTATTAGAATTCCTTACTGTGGATAATATAAAAATTAAAATTTATAATTAAAATCGAAAATTATAACATTTCAAATCGCTATTTATAAGCTCATAAATCTGTTAATAGTTTTACTGCCAATATAGACTCTACTCGTCTTAAATATTACCATCTCTCATAAGTAATGTTATCGATAAACTCTCATCTCATAGGGAAAAAAACAGTCACACAATCGAACACGAATAAAAGAACGGTGAAAATATATACGAGAGAAATTTGCAAAAACCAAAAAAAGTAGTCGATATTTTTACAATACTACTTTTCTTGTCTTGTATTTGTCTTCGTCATTTTAGTTCTAAAAACTGCGGAGGAAAAATTCCGTGTGAATTTTTTTCACGTTTAATAAAAAAATTTATTAAAAAAATATGGCGAGTCTTGGGGGCGAACAAAAAATGTCATCAAATTCTCCAGCAGGTATGTGAAAATTGAAAAATTCATGTGTAAAAAGTTTCAGAAAATATATGTAAAAATTTTTTTTCTTGTGCGGTGATTAATAATGTGGCAGAAAAATTGAATAGTGTTATGTGTATAGAGTGCGCTTGCATGCATGTATTGTATGCGTATATATATATATATATATATATATATATATATATATATATATATTTATATATATACATGTGTAATATATGTATATGTATGTGTATGTTAAACGATGTCGGGAAAACAAATCGATTGAAATACAGCCTTGACTATAACGCATTGCACTGACTCCTTAGTATTTTCCAAGGTGGGTTTTACTATATACCTAAGGGAGTTCATCGCAGAGGCTCCTTAAATTCTTTAAAAAATAAGTCAAATATCTACACCGACTTAATACGAAAGAAAATCCAAAAAAAGAAAAAAAAAACTTCTAAAAACATTGAGTCAATCATAATTTGGGAGTCACCTCGAAGTTTATAAATACAATTGCTAGCAAATTCCAGAAAAAAAGTGTTGCTGTATTTGTGTGTTGCAACAGCATTCGTAGCGCAGCTGCCTGCCGCAAACTATTACCTGCCTAACTAACGTCAGGCTAAGTTTTTGTTGGTTTGGTTTTAATTTAAACTACTGCTCATCTGTTTTGAAAAACTGCTTAATAAATTATATATTCACTTCTTTTTTTTCTTCTTTTTTTATATCAATCTTGATACTTTCTATTTCTCCAAATTTGTCGAAAATTTTCCAGAAAAGGGTTATTTTCATATCTACATAAATTTAAGTAAAGTTTGTTGTGTGCTCTGGTTCTCTTTTGTATGTTTTGCATATTGACGATGTGTGCTTCAAGAAATGAAAAAAACAAGACAAGTCAAAAACCTTTACATGAGTCATATGTGTTGTGGTCTAACCTCTTAAGCGAGAGAATCATCATGTCTTTTTCTTTTTTAGCCATTTTATCCTTATAAGATTTCCTTTTGTGCAAAACCAACTGATTGATCTTTTTTTCTGTCTTGTTTTTACAAAATCTTTTTGTGCTGCTGCTGCTGCTGATGTTGGCATTGCACATGCATGTAAATACTTTTTTTTTTTTTTTTAAACATAATTGCACTTGCTGCTTGCTATACACATTTTTATATCCGTGAAAGTAGAATAGCGGTATATTGATTCTGCCATTTGGCTTGTTACGTCTAAAAATACACTTCAGAAAGTAAAGAGACAGAGAGTCAGTACTCTTCATTAACATCATCATCTTTAAGCTATTTTGTTAGCCAAATCTGTTTTTGAAATTCTTGCGAATCGTAAATATTGAAGCAGAGAATGTGGGAACTAAGAAATATATTCTCATTTTAAATTCACACCAAATTGAAGCAATTGAAATATCAATAAAAAAAAAAAAAAAAGAAAAAGATCGGTGGACAACTGATTGTACTTTATTGATATTGGAAAAATTAAATCAAAATAATTAACAAAATACTTGGAATATATATATATTTGCCACCGATGAAATACATAAGATTCTTAGAATGATTGCAACACGAGGGAGCATGACTAACTTGAATAACAGAATCGGCTATAGACAGACACTTCTGCCTGTTGAAACTACGATTCGAACTTCGAAAACATATTCAGAAAAATTGTTATTCAAGAGTCTTCTTTTAACACATTAATTGAACGGAGAAACACGCAAAATCGGTTCATCGTGTTCAGTCCCTAATTACTAAAATACCATCTATCATAAGGCAATTAAATGTCTTTGTATAAAGTGAAAAGTACGGCCCGATCAGTCAAAAAGTCCGCTACAATATGTAAGAGACACAGTATATGGTTAACTTAAAGAAATATATACATCTCGATTAAGTTTCGTAGTCAAACTTTGTGCACAAATTAATAGCGGAGCCATATCAAATGCGTTTCTTTTTATTTCTTATATATTTTTTTCTGTTTAATTTTTTTTTTTTTATCTTTATTTTTTTTTTTTATTTATTTTTTTATATTGTTTTATTTATGTATTTTTTAAATATTTTTTATATTTCTTGGTTTGAGGAGTATCCAAAATTCGCTCCAAGACTCATTAATAGCTGTCTTACTTTTTCTGTTTTTCTCTTACAATGTGAAGTAACCCCTGCTGGGCATATACTACACACATGCATCATTTTTTTTTCCATTAGGGTGCGTACGCACACTTGTGTTTTAGTACACACAGTACATTGTCAGCAACAAATAATTAATGTTTAGAGCGCATCGTTAAACATATTTTGCTTAAGAATTTCAATGAGTACATTAATTTAGTGCATTAGGTAAATTAAATAAATCAAAAAATTATTATTAAATTTTGTATTTTCAATTAAATTTTGAGTTAGTTCGAATTAAATGTTTCAACCATAGCGAGCGTATAATGTTAGATAAAATTAATGAATGTGTATATAAAATCCATATATACACAACGATAATTTAAATATTATCACCTAAACTGCCATCACCCGGCGTACATTGAGGGAGACAAGCAATCGAAACTTATATGGCAATCTCAACTTCAATAGCTTTGTTTTCATTTTTTACATATTACATCATATAAATAATTTTTGTACTCAATTTATTCAATTTTAATAAATGCTAGCTAATTATTGTTGTCAATTTATTCAATGAATCGTTGCAAACGACATGTTCAGAGCTTCTTAAATTTATTTGATGTTTTGTTCTAATCTTTGCAGGCGATGTAACTAAACCACCAGAAAGCCGTGAAGGTAGCATTGAAAGAAAAGGTAATTATAAAATTGATATTTTTCATACAATTCTTAGTTTTTTTTTTTTTTTAAGCAACAAGAATTGAACCTCTCACCAGCTCATTTAATTGATTTGAAATATTTCTGACTGATCAGGTTGTTTACTAAAATTCTATTAGAATGAAATTAAAATGTGCATAATATAAGGACAGACAAAAAAAGTTATTCCTATAATTAGTAAAGACTTTAAAAAAACAAGAGCGAATAAACTTATATACATACATACATACATACATACATACGTATATATAGCGTAGATCAAATATTAATAGATCCATAACTTCAGTTTTTTTTTTCTGCTTACACCAACTATACGGCGACAGAGTTCCACCAATTTTGTTATTCTAATCGTAAACCTCTGAAATACTTCTTCGAAAATCTATAAAGAAAACTTCTATGTCTACGACAGTTATTTCGTTATTTCGTTAAAAGCAGTAATGTAAATATATTCCAGAGCTAATAATAATAAGCAATGTTCCTTGACCTTGAATTGCAGCCAAGTTAGTTTCGCTGCTGAAATCTTTTCGCATTGATTGCGATCGACTATTTTATCACCGATCACGTGACTATGCCAGACATTTTGGTTATTTTTGCTTTAATACGGATATCGTATACTTCATGAAATTGAGATTTTATATCTCGCTCTCTACGAGCAAAGTTGAAAAATTTGCGAAATATTAAGATAAATGTGAAATCTGATTTTTGATTTGGATCTAATTCTATACATATTTTGAAAATTGCTCAAAATAATTAAAAAACTGACGAAATTTCTCAATTCTTTTAACAACTACTCGATTATAATTTAGAGTAACTTAGCGGTGTTGTACTTTTTTTTCAAAATCTTTATATCTACATTAGGAAAATGAATGTCGAGGTGTTTTGTATTTACGATTGAAACTAAATCAAATATAATTCATTTCTTGTTGAAAGAATATATTGAGAAAAAGAATCATATATTTTATTTTGAAAAAATAGTGTTACAAATTTCTTCTGCAATTTGGAGAATTTTTACATTAAAAATTTTCTGCATCTCTCTTTTTTTGAAAATTTTATAAAAAGTTTTTATGGTAAAATTTTCTGAAAAATTTTAAAATAAGATGAAATGAAGTTTAACTTTTTGTAAATTATCGTTTAATTATTATAATAACATAAAAAAAATTTAATTATAATGATATAACTTAATGAAAAATAGTATCGAAATTTTTCAAAACCTTTTATACCATCCACAGTATGACGGTGGGTGGGTGGGTACATCAGGTTTTTTTTTCTTCTTTGTAACATTCCGAAATATGCCCTAGAGTTGTTATCAATAATACATATTCTCCGTTAACATAAAGTTTAACAATATTAACAATTTCTCGGTCCATATGTATCTTAAATAAGATATTTTTTTCAAATAATTTAATGATATATGTTAATGTTTTATATGTCAGTGATCAATATTTCCTCTAGAAAATGGTTTAAAAACGACCTTCAATTTCCTTACGGAAAAGAAATTAAAAGAAGTATAAAGGGAGAGGGGAGGGGGAGGGTCACAACTTTTCCAATTACTTTGTTGATCTAAAAAATACTTTTGTATTGAACGGAACTCCTTTGAGTATCTCTGGTATTTATGAGGAATGTTTTACTTTTGTATTGAACGGAACTCTTTTGACCATCTCTCTAGTATTTATGAGGAATGTTTTATTTTCGTTTTGGTCCTAAAAAAAAAACTATTTTTTTTTCTTTATTCTTACGTGTTTTTTTTTTTTTTTGTTACGTTAGGAATGATTGTGCTAATAAAGATGATGGGGGTAAAGAGGCGAGAGGAGGATGCGAGATGCAAGCGATGATATATGAATATAAAATTATATACTTCATTATGATTGATCCTGCCACATAAGTTTAGTTATACTTACCCAACCGAATGATTATGATTTCATAGTATAAAAAGTTTTATACCAGTTGTGTTTCGTGTAGTTTGAGAGAAATGGATGTAGATGGGTTTTTATCTGATTTTCTAAATGTATATCAAAAGACAAGTCTCTTTCTGGGGGAAAACAGGGGGATTGACCGCGGTTTAAGTAAGATGAATTTTCCTTTACAGTCTAGTCGAATGGCAGGCTGCAATAAATCTTTAAGACATTTGGTGGGATCAAAAGGCATTTATCGACACATTTTCTTAAGTGTTGAAATCGATTTACCAAATATTAACAAATATACTTAGTGAAGGAGTAATTCCACTACGTAGCGGCACGTAGCGTTCGTACCTGTACTTATGATATCAGATAATAGATATGTGTACATGGATACAATGTATAGCATAGCATCAGATAATAGGTTATAAAGTCTTACAAGTATACTTTCACTTACTTCTACTTTTTTTAACTATTTCTTTTCTTTTTGCCAACAATATTGTTACGCTGCAAGTCATTCGGCCGGTAACAAAGTATTGTTGAATGTGGCGTTAAATGTTTCCAATAACTTACTAAATAAATTTGCTAATGGATATATATATATATATATATATATATATATATATATATATATATATATGTATATGTAAAGTTTATTTGGGCTTTGGAAGTATGTTAAGCATGACTACGCGAATACGGCTATAATTCCAGTTTATTTCATTTTGCCGTGTGCTCAACGATCCGAAGGCTTGCTTCTTCAATCAAATTTTGTATTAATTGTTTATAGTTTGCGGTTAGTTGCGCATAAAAGTATATTAACTCTTAGACTCTTGTGAATGTCAATGTAATTTAAATCAATAAACGAACCAACCACCCACATGTTATTGAAGTTTAATTACTTTTAATTATCTGCTTTTAAATACATATGTAGTAATAGTAGTAATGTATATATATATATATATATATATATATATATATATATATACCTACTATGGTAGATATGTATGTAAGCACATCCACTTCATATACAACTTTTACAAATTGGAAGACTTCAGCTATCTGAAAAACAAAGCCACTCGAATGAATCGGGTGGAAAGTCTTTTTATATACCCATCACCATCGAAGAATGGAGGTATGTTAATTTTGTCATTTTGTTTGCAATACCCAGAAGGAAGCTTTAGAGACCCTACAAAGTATATATATATACATATGCTTGATCAGCATCAAATCTAGGATCGATTTAAGCATGTTCGTCTGTCCGTCTGTCTGTCTGTGTAATGTCTTTGACAAACATTCTCATGTCCACAGAAAACATGATATCAAATTTGATAGAGACATTGGAAGTTCTTGTACGCGGCTTGATAATGAAAATGGGCCAAATCGATCCAATGGCACGACTACGTTTTAATTTATACTAAAAACATTTCTGTTTTTAAGGGAAAAAATTGATTATTATTTATAAAGAATAGTAGATAGATTTGTAAAAATATTCATATATATTGCGTTAGCTACCCGGTATTCCTGTCCCCCGTGCAAAAAAACGGAGAAGGTCAACCACGCCCCCCCTGATATAGTAGAATATTGACATTCAGTTTTATTGGGAAAGCGTTTGTAACATCAAGATAAAAGCTTCAGAGACCCCATAGAAATGTATGTATTGTCGATCAGTATCAAATTCGTGAAATCCATCTAGACGTATCCGCCTATCCATTTGCCTGTCTACTTAGTTGCATAATTTCTGCCTTAACAATTTTTCCGATCGCAAAAATTAACACATATATGGATGAAATTTGACAGAAAACATTGAAACTTCTTGCACGTACCATTAGTATTGAGAATGGGTCAAATCAATCACAGGATAAAATACATCTAGTAGATAATGTAAACTGTAAACACTTTTGCTTTCTGGATGTTTTGCTCATTATTCATATTCCATAAAAATTGAAAAAACTGCCACGCCTACTTAATATAATAAAATACCTAAATTTATTTATTTTTTTCGATGCTTTTTTTTTTAGGCAAGAGGTGTCGGGTATAAAAGATTTCACATAGACGAATATAATTTTCTTAATTGTTATTTTGTTTCATAAATATTTAGATCATGAAAAAATTCTTTCTTTTACAAAATTCAAATAATTATGAATAATACCATGTAATTACCAGCAAACTAAACTAAAATTGTCTATAAACAATATCATCATACTATACATGCATACTATGTATATATATATATATATATATACATCTGTAAATGTTCCTGTAAATGTGTACGTGAAAAACTCTACATATTTTTCTTTGCTGCTATTCCAAGTAAAGCTTGTAGAGAATCAATGATGACGCAATAATTTCGTATTATTTTATAAATGAAGAAAATAGAGCCGTTCTATATAACAAATCTACAATAGAATAGAAAAACATGTGTCTTCTAAGCATATGTATGTATGCACACGCATATACATAAATAAAATGAATGTTTAGCACATTTGATATTATTATTATTATTATTATTATTTTTGTAAGATGGATAACTATTTTTTTTTTTAGTATGATTAGACGAACAAACAGACCAATAAATAAACAAATATGGTTCTTTTTCTATTATTCGATATATTTATTTAAAGCTTATTGCGACGGTTTATTGATTTTTTCGCTAGACATTAAGTATAATGGACTATTTCCTAACTCTCATGTACCACATTTATTTGTATAAATAAAATGTACATGGAAAAGTGCACGTTATTCGTAGTTCGGTCAAAGTCTAAAATTAAGTTACCTTTCTTCTAAATGGCACATCGTCAATAAGTTGTCTTATCAGATGTATATATATATATATACATTATATATATATATATATATATATGATAAGACAATTTACGAACAATATGTATTGTTCACCAAAAAGTTAAATTAATTTTTCATATATACATATATATATATATACTCGAAACAAGTGTTATATTAAATAATAAATTCATTAGAAAGAAATTAACTTTTTTTTTTTTATTAACGCAAAAAATGCTAGGAACGAACCATTTATTTGAAAATTGCGTTTTATGAGATATAATCTAAAGCAGTTTACGTGAAAGTTGAGAAGTATTATATTAAAGTATGATATCATTTTTCGGAGCTGTTAACACAAATTTTCATGTTTTTTCGGGTTGCGCATATAAAATATAAAAAAAAATTATTAAAAGTTTAACTTTATTAATTTAATGTTTTCGAAGAAAATTTCATGTGCGAAATTTTTGAAATTATTTGTGAAAAGTTGTGATAACAATGCTTTTGCAAAGAAGCCCACGGTTATATAAGTTGTACAAAGTTTTGTTAATGTAAATTCATGTAATGTAATGACAGATTTGATGAAGAATATATAATGCGGTTTCCTGTTTGATATTTTACCGGTAGTGCCTGAATCGAAATCAGTCTTTTTTTTTTTTTTTTTTTCTCTCTTCACAAAGCTTATATAAGCTTTTTTTTAGTTATTTTTTTTTTAAAGTCATTTGATTGGATTGAAGGGGATCAATATTAATACGATTAATTAAAAAGTGCGTTATTAAAAAAAAAAAAAAATTCCCGGTATTTTTTTGAAAGCTTATATTAAGAGTTACTTAAATTTTAATAATCTACGGAGAATACTTTTATTTGTCAGCGCCAAATTTTGAGATCAACGGCTTAACCGGCCTATCTACTAATGAAGGGCTCTTACGATGTGCTTCTTCTATATGGTAACATAAAAATTAGCTTGCACTTGTATGTTGACTTTTTTTTTTCATAAGTTTCCTTCATTCAAAAATATATTTTTATAAGAATTACTGGTTTGAATTGAAAAAAATTGAAATTCCTCCAAATATCGAATTGATTGTGAATGATGGACTAACATTTAACAAATCAATGGTTTTTTTGTTTTTTTTACACGAAATGTTTAAAACGGTGGTTTTTAGTTTACGAAAAGTATTTATTAATTGATTTCGACATCTTTGCGTCTTTAAAATGCTCAAAAACCAAAAAGTATAAATAAATGTTTCTAAAGATTATTTGAATATTGAGTGAGAAAAAAGATGAAGAAGTTGTGATTAAAAATCCGAGAAATTTTTATGTATTTAATCAAAAGTTTGTGGGTAGCAGCTAGCTATAAAGTCATTTGGAAGAGAACAAAACTTTCTTGTTACACATGCATGCATCATGCATGCACGCACGAGTTGTATAGTAAATACTAACTTAGTCTATATGAAATATCAGTGCAGTGTAGTGAGAATTTAAATGTTTTGCTCTCCATTTATAGGCACAGTAGTGAGAGTTTTTCTTTCTTTCTGGTGGTTCTCAGGCGATTTTACTCTTTCGTTGCTTTAAACAAATGTCAATAAAAATAAATATAAATTTTCATATTTCAATATATGAACTTTGTTACACGTTTGTATTATTTCTTTTCTTCTTTTTTTAACTGTTACTTATTCATTTGATCACATACACCGTGATGTACGGGAAATTTTAGTTACATTATGATTTTTGCTATTTACTCTTCGTTTTGGTTGACTGTCTTTTTTTTTTTTGTTTTTTTTTTCACTTCTTCACGATGTATGCAAACAACATTTGCGTTGTGCGGTTTTTGCGTGTCTTATGTTTGGTGTATGCGGTGTTTGCCTCTGCTGCCGCCTTTCATTAATGGCTGTATAATCAAATAATAATAATAACAACAACAACAATGATGACGACTATCAGCAGCAGCCAAAGAGCGTGACGATAAATTGAAAGTAGCTAGAGAACGTCAAAATGAAGAAAGGCAAAGAAAAATTGAAGAGTTAAAGGCTCAAGCAGAAGCAGCACAAAGATATCGTGAACAAAAAGAGGAGGAACGTCGACGCAGAATTGAAGAAATTAGACATCGAGATTCTGAAAAGCGACTACAAGTTGAAGAGCGTAAAAAAGCAATTATGGAAGCCGAAAAAGAACGACGTGAATATATACTAAGAAAAAATCAGGTGCGTGTATATATTTAAGATTCTATATACTGTCGATGACATATGCTTAAATAAATAAATATATTTTTTTGTCTTTCTTTAATTTTTAAGGAAAGAGAATCCAGATTAGAATTAAAGAAACGTGAAAGAAATTCATATGGATACGCTTTCGGTTCCTCAACACCACGTCTATTGGAGCCAGCTGATTTTGGTATGGTATCACCAAGCACCTTTTGGGGCCAAAGACGGTTAGTATACACACACACACACACGCGCATATATATATATGTATATGTATATGTATATGTATATGCATGTATTTGTTAAGCTATTGTAATAGTTAATTTCTGAATGATGTATTTTTAGTTTTTGTACGCCGACGATGATTAAATACTACAATGAAATATTTATTATTGAAAACTTTTTAATGTTTGCTTTACAGTTCCACTTCTATATCAAATGTTGCCGGTGCTTCACTGTCACGTCGTAGTTCAGAACGTGAACTTAACGATAGTGGTACTAAAAAGCGTGCAACATCGGCCAGTGGCACGGAGCGACACGATGGTAAGTCAAATCAGAAGCAGTACATACTACGGTACAAACGAAAAAAACAAAAAGCACTTATAACAATTAGAACCTGTTCTTTATTCTTAGTTTAATGTTAACACAATTGTATGTATAACTTTTTGTCTGGCAATTGGCTGCAATGCCTGTGTCTCATGTTAAATGAACACAGTGTAAAAAAACGTTGTCGTTTATATACTTCTCCTTTTTTTCTAATTTTTTTCTGGTTTTTATCAACCATGAGTGTTAACAATTTTTGTTAGTAAATGTGTTTTAATTTACAATATTTCTTTTATTTTTTTTTTTTTTTTTTTTTACATATATAAAATATTAAAAACACAAAACAATTGTGTTTTTTATATGAAATCATTAAATTTAAAGGAAAATTGTTAAAACTTCTTTGAAAAAAAAAAAAAAACAAAGCCACAAAAAGCAGCACGTATACACATTTTAATTTAATATATAATTTGCCTGATTGTATTATACTTATTTTATATTTATTATTATTATCTTATTATGGTTTATTAAATATTTATCCAATGATCACTTATATTATAATTTTGGAAAAAAACAGATCTTTCTGTTTGAAGTCTTGGTCATAAATCTTACTTTTTAAAATGTTGTCACCTTTTGTTTAATTTTCCACTTGTGTTTTATTTGCAATTTTTTTTGCAATACACAACCTCGACCACTATCAACAAACAACACGAATACTATCATCATCACTGCCCACCACTATTATGTACTACTATTACTACAACAACAACTAAAGATCATCGTCGTAAATCATCATCCATGTACGAGGTTTTCCATTGGAATGATGAGCCACCTAAAAGATTTTCACTTTCTATAGTCAGTAGTGAGATTAATATTGATGGACCTCCTTCCTCCTCTCTAAATGCTACAGCTACTGCAAATGCCATCATCAATAAGAATAGCAACAATAATAGTAGCAACACCAACAACAGTAGAAACATTTCTACAGAGCACCATCATAAACAATATTCAAATCATAATTTCTATACAACATCTTCTGCTACAACATCTGCTACTACTTCTACTATTAGCAAGGGTGAGAGGATGCGGTCTCCTACATATTATGATAATTGCATCTTGTCTTTTTAGTTATTCTTTACCATCAGATCTTTCAAATTTATTTTAACATTTATCCCCATTTTATATAATTTGTTTTTAAAACAGTTTTTTTGGATGCTCTCCTGTTTGATCTCTCTCTTCATTCCTTTTTTTTTATCTTTTTTTTATTACTTTTTTTTCTATTTTTTTTTTCCGTTTTCTTAAGTTTCTCCAATTTTTGTTTGCCATTTGTCAGATTATAAGCAAAATTATAAGCTGTGCCTGCTTTGAAAATATGTTAAATACTAAAACGCTTGCCCATTTTAACGAAAATGAAGTACTACTCTCAATGTATTTGCATGAAAAGTTTAAATTTTAACAGTTTGTACATAAGACATAACTTACCATGTATATGTTATTATACTTCTATTGAACTAAACATTAAAATACAACATGACGTACCTTGTCGGGTGTTTGTTAGTTAATGCGATTAAATAATCAAGGAGAGTATAGCAATAATTTAATTTTTTTTTTTTTTTGTCTTACCCATTCATCGTGATTGTGCTGAGAGCCAAGTGATTACCATATATACCATATTTGTTGTGGGTCAGCGATCAGTAATTAAATATTAAAATTGATTTTAGAAGTCAATGATACCACAACACTTTTATCTTAGCGGTTACAAGCATTACATTTGGCTTCCACAACTGATTTCAATTGAACACATTGAAATTCTTAAATTGATAAATTTGATTAAAATTTCCTAAACAGAAGAATAAGAGTTCAAATTTACGTGTGTAAATGTTTAAAATTATTTAAGACGTTAATGTTTAAAAAAAAAAAAAAGTTCTATATAGAATTTTGAAATTTTATGATAGAAATCGAAATAAGGCGGCAATGTTAACGTAAATTTAATAATATATTTATTTTAAAAAAAATCCGCACTAATACTTGTAACATCCAAAAAAATTTTGATTCTAATTCGTTGATTTGTTATTACTATTGTCCAATACCTTGAGAAGCAAGATTTACTAGTCAAAAAATTTCAAATTTTTTTTTTTTCAAGAAATAATAAATAGATAGCGAAATTAAATACGAACAATTATATCCAGTTCAATCCTAAAATGGATCGCGCAATTATCTTTGCAAGTTTGACTTATGTACTGCACTTTGCTTATAGTTCTTACAAAATAATATTTGTAGGTAATCGACTGACTTGATTAATGATTTCAATGTAAGTTGTTGTTATTTAATTTCTTACAAGACTTAACTTAAATTCTGTAAAATCACATTTGCAAGTAGGGAGGCTTTGAATTGTTGTCCGTTCAATTGAAAAGAAAGTGATTATAATTGCGATAAACTAAAATGATCATAAAACGTATAAGATACATAAAAGAGTGGACACATATTATTTTCAAATATATTTAAAGTCTAAATTTGCAATCAGTACACTATAGTACACAGTGTACTAATAATCATTATACAATAGGAAGAGTTTCTTGGAACTCCAGAAGTCATTGTCAAGCGCTGTCAAAGAGCGAAAATGTGATTATCTAATTTGGTGATAAAGTGACTGTGTGCCGTCAAATCCAATTAAAGTGTAAATGCTAAATCTAATGGGTTATCTCGTAGAGAAAATGAGAAAAGCATTATGTGATAAGCTTTAATACTACTAATGCGATTGTCATTCATACAAGGGAAAAAGGTCGAGTATTTTAAAGTGTTCAGCGACATTTTAATATAATATTTAGATTATTAATAACGAAGTGTAATCAAAATGTTGAATCAAACAAATGTATTTGACGTTGATGACTGACTTCTAGTGGTCCTTAAAAATCCATTAGTGTATCTTTGATATTCTTTGTATTCATTAGTACAGATAGTATGACAACGAAAAAACATGTTACAGAAACGTAGTCTTTTTGTGACACAGGATTAGTCGTTAAATTCAATGTTTGTTATTAGTAGTAGAAAGGTAAAACGGGTTAGGTTATAGTAATTTAATGCCAATTTCAAATTCTTTAGAAATTGAAATTCGATTTAAATTATTACCTTTTTCAATTTCAAACCTCTTGTTAAATATTATATCTAACCAAAAAATGATAATAAATCGCGAAAGCATATTTTATCCAATAATAGTAATATAGTAAAAAGGTAAAAGACGAAAGTAAAAGCAATTCCCGGTACTCGTTAACTTCTAAAATTCTAACTTAAAAAAGTAGAAAATGTACAGCTTTGTGGTAAACTTTTTTATTATCAATAATTTCGAAAAATATTGCATTAGAAGAAGACTCGCCAATATTGCAACTGTAAGGCAGAAGCCTCTGGATGTATGTAGCAATAAAATGAAGCATTTCGTTAATATTACGGTAAATCCTTTGTGTGGTTGCAAAATTAGTATTCAAATAGGTTTTCATTTCAATATATTGCATTATATTACATACGACATTTTTTGTTATAATAAGCAACAGACTTTTTCATAGTCCTCGACTGTGCATATATATATATAATTGGAAAGAAGTAAGACCTTGTCTCAAGACAGACATTGCTGTTAATCATACTAGCAATATGCTACCAAGTTACAACGATAACGCATTGTAATACATGTAATAGCATTAGGTCAAAGTGAAAGTAAAAAAATATTTTAATATATTTTGAAAACAGACAACTTACCCTGATAACGAATTTGTACCCAATTCATTACGGTGACAATTTAGTTCCCGCCGTCTCTTAAATGTTAACATTTCGCATTTGCATTAAATGTTTTAAATTACACAATTTAAATACCGGAATCTATGTTTTCTTCAATATAAAGCAACACAAGGAATGACATGACTTAGGCCCGGTAAAAGGGCGATATGGTGGGCGTACGGTGGAGTTTAATCGAATTCAATTTTATCGTAAAAACATTTTGATTTTTTTTCTAAACCAATTTGTGTGGAATGAATTAGTTTTTCATATCTTAGAAGTTAATAAGAATTGATTAATAAATAATTAATGCTACACTGCATCAAAGCGGAAAAGAATGTGCTAATAAAAAGACTTACAAAAGGCGCGATTGAACACAAAATCAAAAATAAATTTCTTTCCTGTTTCGAGTAAATCTTATAATTGCAAGAAAAATAATGCAATAATGAAAGTCTATATTTATTACTTATAAAACTATAGTGTATGTAGATCATTACACAAATTTTAAAAAGTAATTTATTGAAAGTAAAGTGCGGGAAATTTACTTAAAACACTAAACGTTGCTTTACCCTCTTTAAATTGAATTCAAGTAAAAAGAGTTATTGAGATCAGGAGAATATATATTGTACAGAAAGGGGCGAGGGGTGGAGTGAAGTTAACAAAATTCTCAACATTTTTTTTTTTTTAAATATATTTCTTATCTCATCTTTAGCCAGATTTTAGATCGATCATCATCTAAATATGAATAAAAATTGCGTAAAAGAAAAATGATTTTATAAAAAAAGAAAGTCTAATATAACATAATTTATAGATCGCTACAACCATACAACGACAAATTTTAATTAGGAGTACCTTACAACGCGTTGAAACAGCTACTGAATATGTT
Organism: Glossina brevipalpis; assembly: GCA_000671755.1. NCBI lineage: Eukaryota > Metazoa > Arthropoda > Insecta > Diptera > Glossinidae > Glossina > Glossina brevipalpis. Next base: position 3,039,079 of record KK351012.1, read on the forward strand.
TGTATATATACAAAGTGAAGAGAATTATAAGTTTGAGAAATGTAAACAATGATATCATTCATCAGTTTGATAGTTTGAAAGTGAAGAAATGTATTAATAAAGCAAAAAAAAAAAACTACCCGTAATATACAGTAAAATAATGCATCAAAGCATAATATGATTATACCAAAGCCAGCGAAAAACAGGAATTAAATACAAGCGACTATAAATCCTTCAAGCTTGTGTGCATTTTTTTTTTTTTAAATATTCGGTACAATTCTTACGAAACTTTTTTCTTTCAAATAAAATGAATGAATCAATCAATCAATTAATCAATTATTCACTGTAGTATTTGTTGAAATACTAATATGTGTCACGATTTGCTCGCTCAGAATTATCGTGAAATTTGCACTGACAGAACAAATTCCTCCGTAAAGTGAATATAAGTATGTAGACACATACAAATATGAAGCTCATTTTTTTTAACCAACCCTAATAATCCAGTCAATTGAAAAGATATTGACGACTTCTTTGTTTGCGACAAAGTTCGAAACAATTCGTCATAAATATTATTGAAAAATTCATTAATTCATATTCATTTGCTGCTACTTGTAGTTAGCGAACACGCACGTACCAAACAGGGAAAAAAATCAAAATCTCTTTCGTGAGATTTTTTTTTTTTTTAAATTTCAAAATTCCACACCTTACTTTCCAAAAACAACGTTACAAAATTATCCCGGTTTTAGTAGTATTTTGTCTGAAGAATCTTCTTAGATATATATATTAACATATAAACGATCATACTTCGTATTTTAGAAAAATATAACATACCCCACTACAAATTTTTAACAGACGATGGGTAACGAAGAACCAAAAAAAAAAAAAAAAAACTGCAGTGAGATGGAAAAAACTCTTGAAATTTGCTTCACAATAATGTACTTTCTCTATTGCGCTGGCTGGCTCTTCGAAACTTTTTTACGTCGGAAAACATCATTCCGCAACCTTTGTATTTCGCCTGATTTAGTTCCGTGCAACTTCGCCTCAATTGAGAAAGGATATAAAGCTGCAATAAAAATGAACTTCCTAGATGAAAACAGACAAGCGTAGCTTATCTGTTATCTACTACTGCTGTTTACTTAAGGAAAAAGAAACTTTCTTGGATAAATTTAAGCGATTTAAAAAGAAAAGTCTTTTATATGCTTTTCATTAAAATGTTATTAGATTCTTTATCCTTCACTTTTTACAATAAATACTCAGAGAGAGGAGTTATATGTTATTAAATAAAATAACATAAAATATTTATATATTTGTGTTCAGTGTAAAAAGTTTAGATAAAGGAATCCGTAAAAATACATATATGTATGTAATCTTAGTTAAAGGAGGAGGCTACACATGAATCGCGAATTAACTAAATAATTATATCTTATAGCCCCTATGAGGAGAGAGATATTGTGATTAAAAATCTGGCATAAACATTTTTTAATGTAAAAATGCCCCCGATCATTAATTAACTTCAATGAAAACACCTTACAATATGAGTTAAAATGGGAGGGTATTAATAGTTTTTGCTACAAGGCGGATATAGCTTATTTACATGCTTTTATTTTCTTGTTGATGACGACAGACAATCATAGTAATAAGTAGTAGTAGTAGTAAAAGAAAAATCTAATATATAGTAAAATGTGCCGCCTACGCGTGTACGTATGAGCATTGTAAAGATACAAAGTTTTTAGTTTCAATAATGCTTGTGAATAGAGTAAAGTTTCTCTTCTTTTTTTTTTGTTTTTTTTTTTAAATTCGCTCTAACCCAATTCAGAATAATTTTCTAAAAATATTTCAAGCTTTTTTTAAAGCATGAATTTTTTTTTACCAAAATATATTATTGTTATTATATATTATGTTGTTGTTGTTGTTGTTATTGTTGTTCTTATTATTGCGTGATATATAATATAGTTGCCTTCTTAAGATTTCTCTTGAAATTATTTGAAATTCATCATGTATCTCTCTAGAATATACATAATATTAATTATGTATGTGTATGTATAATATTTTCTGCCCTATCCATCCATAAATTTTTACCAAAACGAAATTTCCAGAAGATAATGTTGATACATCGCAAATTGTGTTTCGAAGTGTGGCACGAAGAAAAACTGATCTTATGCCAACTATACCCAGTCCTAGGGATGGACATTACGGTTCCAGGTCTTCGTTGAGTACACCTAGAACACCAGGTAAGACACTGCACATACTAAACAAGAATACATTCTCATTATCAAAAGAATAGACTTTTTTTTTCCTTTTTTTTTTTTTTTTTCTCCCTGTTTCATACGAAAATTTATCCCTTTATTCTAAATATATTATCATTTCGTCTCCTTTGTTGTTTTTTTTTTCTCTCTCTCGCTCTCTCTCTCGAAAAAGGTGAAAAAACCTTAAAACTTTGATGAAAAATATTGAGTGCCTTCAACTTTCTTATATTCGAAATTTAAAAAAAAAAAAAAAAAAAAAAGTGATATTCTGTTAGGGACCGTTTACATGATACGATCGTATGATTCGTCGTCGTATGATTTCTTCAATGGTATTACAGTTCGAAAGTTAAAAGAATTGTGACGATTAATCTTTACAGGAGCATATATTTGTTTTCATTTTGGAAACATACTTGCATTACAGAAAATATATTTATTTATATTTATTTTTTTTTTAAAGATAATCTTGCCTGTAATCAGAGTCTCAGTTTGTTAGACAAGATTATATAAAAAAAAAAAAGGAGTTGTTGTTCTGCATTTCTTAATAGCTAGAAAACCGATTGGTGGATTATCATCGATAATTGCTTGCAGATAAAAAATTCCTTAGATTTATTTAAGAAGTAGTTTCATATGTATGAGTAATTGTACAAATAAAAAGCCACACTTTATTAAACAAATCATGGAAAAGTAGGATTAAGCTCTATTAGCGTAGATATTCCATTCATAACGTAGGAAAATACCATTCAAAGATATGCTTATTTTAAGTCGATTTGGATGCTTTTATTCTATTTTTTAAGAGATTTGTACGTAGAAGCCAGAAACTTCAGCTTCATGTGCTATAAATATACTCCAATTTTTGATTCTTTAGGTTGAAATTTACGTTTTTAAGATCATATTCCATAGTTTCTAACTAACGGTGAATTTTTTTTTTTTTTTTTTTTTTTTTTTTTTTTTTTAGGGTCGTGTTAGCGCATTTTTTCTAGTCTTGTTTGGTGTTTTAATTTGCCGAAGTGTTGTTAATCATTTAATTATAAAACAATAGCTACTTAAGCAATATGAAAAAGACGATTTAGGAGTATAAACAACGAAACGATTACTGCGACTGTACATAAGAGTAGGTTATAGGTGGTGGTAAATTGAATTTATCGATCTTGTACTGTACTCACGAATGGAATATGTTTGAATGCTAAGAACTTATTATATATCATCAGAATATATTTATAGATATTTATTCCAACGCCAACGAATATAAATTCTCTTTTTTCCATATTGGCTGCGAACATTATGTAAATCTAAAATATTGATTCGCAGTATCTCAACTTAAGCAGATGAAATGAAAATGTCAGTTTTTTTTGGGGGAGGGGGGGTGGGGAGATTGGGGATTTTTTATGTATACGTATAAACTACCTGAGTATGCACATATGTTATGATGGAAGTTTGTAATTGAACTCTTCCGGATTATAGATCATACAATGAAAGCGCATCCTGTAAACGGTTTCTTAAACACTGTACTTGCATATTGATACATATATAAATTATGTTTATTTGTAAATTTATTTTATAATTTTTTAATCGGCCATTTTATATTGCATTAATATTTTATGTCATATATATATATATGCATTGGTTTTCTTTTGTTAGGGCTAATAGATTTATATAATATTGGTTATCACTACTGTTTATTTATTTATTTTTTTGTCATCACTTTTTCTGCACAGTTCTATAAAAAAAAAAAAAAAAAAAAAAATTTTTAATTTTTATAGATTTAATAATTTTTGTAAAATTTAATTTTACATTAAAATTTTTAATTATTTTATCATCGAAATTTTTTTTGACTTTGTTATCGATCGCTTTCCTCAAATCATCTCACCACTAAACTGGCCATCTGCTATACAAACCGTAAACGAAAAAAAAAAAAAACAAAAATGAAAAAAAAAAACACGAAAAAAAAGGACGTGCTTATTCGATGAATCGTCTGGATCAGTTGGCACAGCCGATTCGTCGTAATGGCGAACATATACGTGCTATATTGGAACGTGAGCGTCGTGAACAAATGGAGATGCTAGATGAAACAGAATCTATAGGCAGCGGGCAGCAGCGTTCGACTGCCGCTAAAAAGACGGGTAGAGGAGCAAATAGTAGCATATCACGCAGTATGACACATTTGGCCGGTGGCGGAGCACAGCAACGTCCAAAATATAATTTAGGTGGGGGAATTTCCACCAGCTTTCTACCATTAGGTAGCGGCAGTAGGGTTGCCTGTAAAAGTATGATACACTTGGGCAATGCCTGGTCTACTAGCACATCACCACGCTCCAATTTAGGCTTACAAACTGCCGCCACCAAAAAATATCTACAATCATCATTAGCTTCACCTACATCCAACACCACTAAACGGGGCCAGCTGCATTTCTCTACTACTAACCCCTACCGTTACGACACAGACTCATTGTTACTCATGAACTCTCCTAGTTTACTCCTAAACCCAGGTGTGTGTGTGTGTGTGTGTGAGAGCGCGCGCAATATCCAAACAAGTATATCGGATTCAAGTTTATAAATAAAACCCTTTTAATATTACACTCCAATACCATATATATTTTTTTTCTTACTTTATTCTCTCTTTCCTAATTACACCAAAATCCAGTTTCGTCAAAAACCATCTCATGTCATTTTTTTTAATTTTTTCTCTTTCTTTGCCTGTATCTCTTTTAAGACATCATTACGCTAAAAAAAATCATATTTTTATTGAGCAAAAAAAAAAAAAGGAAGTACGAATAGTGTAGTGTCGAAACCAAATAACTTTTGTTTAATTCATCCCATAACCACCAAATTAAAAAAAAAACAAAAAAAACAATATTTAAAGAAGATAAATACAGCTATTCGTCCTGAGTTTTGCTAGATAAGAGAATTAGGAATCTATCAGGAAACTGAGAAAGATATTATTGACGAAAATTCGTCAGGCCTCCTATAACGCGATTAATTCGTAACGCGTTCGTTACATAAAATTCAGAATCGATTTAAATCACGAAATTGATTCATGAGAAGCATAGAAATAAGAAATAAATCAAATTAATTAATATCATACTTAATAGAAACCGCGTTATAAAAAACTCACAATTAATTACAAACGAAATGAATTCGAACCGAGCGCGCGCGCGATTTGTATGAAATCTCAAAAATTAATAAATTATGCATTCATTTTTGGCGGAACTTCCCTGAGAACCAGAATTAGGAAATAAATGTCAGCAAAAAACACTTAACATATTAATAAATAAATTTTTCAAGCCTCAAATAATCAGTTGTTAGGATGTTCTTGCACAAAGACGGCGTCTTAGAATAGCTGTCGGAAATTTTGGCTCTGCATTATATGGACTTGACTATTATGAAAGATTTGCATAATTGTTAATATATGATATTCGATCATTTCAAAAAATAAAAAAAAACATGGCAGTGAATATAGTGGCGGTCAAGTAAAAATTGTTTAAAGCGGTAGATAATTAAGATTAAACGGCAGCAAAGATGTTGAAAAATCTAAATTTCTTCGAATGCTTATGAAAATGTTTTAATCTGTTTTTTAAAAAAATTTTTTTTTTTTTTTTTTTAAAGAAAGTTACCCATTCTTATTGAAAAATTTTCAACAAAATGTATTAAATGGACTTCGTCTTCGTTTAGAGTTATCAGGGTGCAACTAAGTTCATTTTTTTTTTTTTTCTTAAGTTGAAAGTATGCATTGTAAGATCCATTTATTTAACAAAGTTTTGTCGGCGAATATTGCGCCACTCATGCACCACCTGGGCTCACCCTTTCAAGGTTCTTTGACGATATCTGATATTTGTGAAGTGAAAATGCATTCATTCCATGGTTGTGGGCTCCCTTTTATCGTGTTATATTTGTTCTACTTTTAAGGAAATTTTCAAGTTACGCACACAACACTATCCGTACTTCCCTTTATCACATATTTAAGCATAATCCAAAACAAAAAAATATTTAAATTTTGTTTAAAATTATTTAAATACAAAAATAGTTACGCATTTTCGATTTGTAATCTAATCATAATATATAAGCACACTTGGTCAAATTTAGGTTTCGTTTTCCTAAACGATTCTTAATCAAAGCACTGTTTTAAGTTATTTCTTCTTTAAATTTGAATGCATCTACATATTTACAGGTGTATGGCCTACAGAATATCAATTAAAAAGAGAAAAGATAATCATTAACAATTTTCTATCAACTATATTTTATCGTTATGTTGTCGTGTCTAGTCTCTATTACTATTGCAGCGGTAGTGCATTATGTTAAAATTTGAATATATAGTACAAAAAAATTTGTTATCGTTTTTCTTATACGGAATTTTAGTAGTCACACACTAATCGTTAATAATGCTCATATTATATGTGTAAATACATTTATGTGTAAATTTAGTTGGCAAACGGTTCTTTAAATACCATTCATTCTTACTGTATTAAACATTTTCAGTAATGTCTGGTAATTGATGCACAAAATAAAATATTTATATACACATGTATAGTATCCTGGTGAAATGGTTTTTATTATTATAAACTCACAAATTCCTTCAGAAAACAAAAAAAAATCATATATTATTATATCCTTTTTCAAACTTCTTTTCAGTCTGAAATTAAAACTCTTGTAAAGTATTTGGATTGTAATGCTTTATTGTTTTACCATTTAGGTTCACGTTCGGGCAATGTTACCCCCGGTGGCCAATTGACGTCTAGACCTGGTAGCTCTATGTCCACATCTACTACGATGTCTACTTCCGGTTTTATCAATAGAAGATCCATGCCGATTGCACGCAAACCTCGACCATCGAGTATAGCCGGTACTGGTGTTTCTTTAGAAGGTATACGCAATAATAATAACATCTTAATCTTTTTATCTTATTTATATATATTTATATAAACAAACATACGTTTATGCACTTAATATTGAAAACAGAAATTAATAAATTAAAAAAAGAAAACAAGCCGCCCATGAAAACTATAACACCTTCGACGTCAGCACAAACTACTCCGAAACGATCAACGAATATGATGTCCACATCATTGATAGTTACATCATCCTCGCGTTTATCTAGTGCTGAAAAGAAGACTCCTAATAAAAGGGTATTTAAAAAGAAAACAAAATGTAATAATTTTGAACTTGCAACAATAATTGACAATATTCTCTATTCTAACAGGAAGTAGCTCCAAAGGCTACAACTCCTAAGCCACTCTCTAAGACTAGTAGCACAGATCGTTTGCATAAAATTAACAGGGAAAAACCTAAAGATTTAGCAACCTCGATGACGAAATCAGCTATAATGTCGACACAATCTAATAAAACCGTTCCTAAAGATAATAAAGAACCACTCACAAAAAGCAAAGAAGAGAAAGAAGCTTTGAACCAGGTGAAAACAGAAGTGTTGTCGAATAACCATAATACAGATACAATAAAATCATCCGCACAACAAAATGGTGCTAAAGAACGGAAAATGAGTGGCGCAACTGCCCAAGAAGAAGAAAAGACCGATCAGGGTACAGAAAAAGAACCGGACTTAATTGTACGAGAAAAGCCAAAATCCCATAATGGCAGCAAAGAAGGCTCACTAGTACGAGAATTTGGTGGAGGCGATACGCACGATTCTATGACCGCTTCTATGATTGCTAAAAATAAAATTACTACAGAAGAAGAGGCTAAGGCTGCCCTCGCTGAAAGGCGTCGTTGGGCTCGTGAAGAAGCTGAAAAGCAAGCGGAGCTGGAACGTCAACGTCTAGAGGCTGAACGTTTAGCTGAAATTAAGCGTCAAGAGGAAGAGACTGAACGTCAGCGTCAATTCGAGGAAGAAGCCACGCGCTTGGCTAAGGAGCAACGTGAAGCCGAAGAAAAGCGTTTGCGTCAGGCAATTGAGGTAAGTTGACATAGTTGTAAATCCTATCCAGTCAAAGGTTTGCATCAGAAAAAAAAATTCTTTTTTTTGTAGGAAGCAAAACAACGTGAAGAAGAGGAAAAGCGTAAGCGCGAGGAGGATGAGAAGCAACGCTTAGAACGCGAAGAGGCCGAGAAAAAGGCCAAAGAAGAAGCCGAAAAACAGAAACTTGTAGTTGCCGAACGCTTGAAACGCGAAGAAAAAGAACGTGAAGAAAGACGAAAACGCGTAGAAGCTATTATGTCTCGCACTCGTCGAAGTGGTAACAACTCTACGCCTTCATCTACACCTTCAAAGGTATAAATGATTTTTATATTCAAAAGAACTAATGTTTACTAATTTTAATATAATAACGATATAGGAAAACAATAATATAATCAAGCCAGCAGCAGCAGCTCCCAACGCAGCAACAATAACTCCACAAGAAAATGAAGAACAACTCACTCCAACCCACAATGCAACGCCGGCAGCAACTGTCACCTCGATTTCGTTAAATAGTGATAGTAATTCAACATCGGGTTCATCCAGTGCTACAGCCACCACACCGACAGCTATAAATAATACAGTTGGTATCCCAGTAATGCCAGAATCAACAGAACAAACTGCAGAAGAAAATAAATCTCAATTTGAACCACAAAACTCTCAGGCTATGTATGAACAATCGGTTATTGATAAAGAAAATTCGTTGATCAATAGTTTTTCAAATTTGATTATTGACGAGAATGTTAAAAATATTCATCAGCAACCACAACAGCAGCAACAGCAGCGCATACATCATCAATTTGTCGTTGAAGAGAAAAATGCTAAAAAATTAGTTGAATTGCAAAACAATGAAACTAAAAATATATTGACAACCAATGCTGTAGCTAATGGAAATGGCCATCACATTGATAGTATTAATAATAAAAAGTAAGTTACATTTTGTAATTTCTTTCAATTATTTTCAAATTAATTTATTTGTTATTGCTCTTCTTTTTCTTCTTAGTGAAATCGATTTAATACAAAATGTAGTACCAACTGCAAATCAATTAATTAACTTGAGCCTAGATACCCAAGACAATGTCAACTTTAATAACAATAATAGCTTATTGACAACAACTAATACTGCACTAGTCACTGCTGATAGTCATGAAAATAAAGGTAAATTACATTTATTTTAGGAGTAATTTGAAAGAATACATAAGAGAGAGAGAGAGAGAGAGAGAGAGAGAGAGAGATTGTAACTATCTGTTGTATGTTTTTACATAATTTATGCAATTATTTAGATATCATAATCATAAATTAAGATTTTGTTATCGATGTATTCCGTCACAGTTCGAATCATAAATCTTAGATTTTCGAAATATGTATGTTCTTCTTCAGATAGAATTCTTTGCCGCATTACTTGATAATTCCATTCCAAAAATGTATTACTAACGTGACTTTTATGCTTAGGACTAAATGAACATAAATGATTAAGGTTCTCTAGGGGAAAAAACGTAACTTTTAATGTTAATTACTGATAGTGCATTTGCTTCAATGGTCATTGCTGAATAGCATTAAATAAAAAAAAGTTTGAAAATTAATTACAACTACTAGTGTTTAACATTGATTTATATAGCAAATCCAATCCTGTTTGAATGCTAAACTATAATATCAGTTATGCCATAATTGAGCAAGAATTCGAAAATTGAAAAGTGAAGTATTATTTTAATTTGTCTAATAATTCTACCACTACGTTTGATCTTATGAAGTAAGTCTTTTAATGCGAATGTGCGATTATTAATCTTCGATTCCTAACATACCAATAGTTTCCATATCGCATATATGTTGCAAGATGTTACGTCTTCTCATTGCCTGCCTGTATGTTTTTAATGAAACATATCATCATTAAAATGCATTTATTTAAAGATTACAAAAAACTTAATGTAGATTCTGCTTAAATTGAATGAAATCTTTCTCTTGCTATACGATCAAGTAGTAAAAAAGCACTGTAAAAGCCTTTTCAAAAATGTATTTTTGGCAGTTTTTTAGGGATGGAAAGCAAGTTGGTAGAACAATAATAATCAGGGATTTTTTTTAAGTACATACTTAAATATTAAAAGACGTTTATCTTTTTGAGAAATATTAAAAAATGACAATATATCTCCCAGCTTCCGAAATATCTTCAATGAAAGAAGCTTATTTTGGTGAGAATTTAAATGAAAAAAAAAAAAAAAATCATTTAATCCATAATATGACTATAGCCATAAGTTTTTAAAGACATTAACTTTTGTATGTTTGGCGAGCATTTAATTGAAATTGTTATATTTTTGTGACCAAAAATGGCTCTCTTTTGCGAATAAAAAATTTTTAAATTTGCTTATAGAAAATCATTCCCTATATGTCCCTTTGTAGAGAATTTTATTTTAAAGATATTGCAAAAAAATTTAAATGAAAATACTGAAAATTTTAATAGTTCTTCCACGTCCCGTCTTGAAAAATCGTGTTTCGAGTAAAACTCTTATTAAAGTTTTGATATATGTTATCAATTTTTTTTATTACATTGAATTTATTGTGGTGTTTCCTCATTAGTATGAGAACCCAGAATCATAAAATTGCCTTTCTTTATTCAAGTATTCATCCCTTATTTTCTATCCTGGAAGATTTTATTCTCGAAAGTACATCTTTTACTGCATCCATTAAAAACAGAAAAACAAGTTTTTAAGTTTACGTGAACCAAAATGACAAAGAATAAAAAAAAAAAATGTATAATTTTGTAGCAGAATTCATAATCAACTCCAAAAGTTTCATCCTAAACTTTCAATTTCTTGATAGAAGTACTCGCTCTCGCTCGAATTGCTCGCAACCTAATATTTACTCAGCGATTGTCTCGATGAAGCTGTACTAGGATATTATTGTTAGGAAATGATTTTGAAATGATCAGCATGAACAAACCACTCCCTAAAGGAATTTGTAAGTGCATTAGAGAAGTTAGAAATCAGTAGACAATAACTTCCCAGCAGAGCCTCATTTGATTCAGGTAATGAATTTTTTAGCACCTATTCTAAAAGTTTCCACACATCTATTAACCAAAACAAAAAATTTCATAAAAAATATATATTTGCAGTGGCATTTACCTCTTAAGCCCTGTAGGTTTTTTGGTTACTTGAAGGAAAAATCTATAATTAATTTTCTAATTTCAATGAATATTACATATTTGTTTTCTTACTATCTATAAGTTGTTTGTATGTAAATTTAGAATGAACTTATTTTTATATATAAATCTTACATTGAGTTTCTTTCTATTTCATTGCAGATATTTCATTGCTGTGAGTTAATCTTTACTTGTGAGGGATTGATCCAGGATTAATATATTTTTGCTTGGTGGCATTATACAACATATGTATGGGACTGCATATTTATGGAGCATACCACAATATACACATCTGAATACATAAATCTCTCTCTCTCTCTCTCTCTACTGCTCTAAAACTCGATATACGCATGGTTTTCTTTCTAACTTAACACAGAAAAAAAAAAGGACGAAAATTTTCTTTTTCAAACTTTAAAAATAATTAAACAGTAGTAGTTAAGCAGACATAAAGATTAACTGATATGATGCTTAGTTTATAGGAAGTCTTATTAAAACTAATTTCAATTATGTTTAGAAAAGACAAGAGACAAAAATAAAATATTAAACAATTCAATAAACAATTGAAAGAAAGGCCAGCTAAACTAGTTAGAACATTATAATATTGTGAAGCCTTTTTTGAAAGGACATGCGTACGTATATTCAAACAGTTAAATAAACTCAAGCATCCTGAAATTCTATAAATATTTGATATAATGAAATGCTTATAAATAATAACTTGTCGTGTGCCTAGTAACTAGAGCAAATTTTCAAACAAAATTTAACGGATTAATATATTTAATTAATGATTATATACCTATATATATATATATATACCTATATATAAATGCTTAGCAATATACACACAAAAATCATGTAAACACAATTCTTAAAATATTTGTATACAAACATACAAACATTGTAATTCCGTTTATATATGTAGAGAAGGGAAAAAGGAAAACAAATCACTAAGCTACTACTAAATAGAAATTTTTAAACTCTTCAATGACAGCAACAACAACAAGTTAGGAACCAAAAACCGCAGGGATTAATGAAAATTGTATGGCAGAATGTAATAGCAATCATCATCATTTGTAAAAAAAAAAAAAGAAAAAAGAAAACAAAAACACACCGATAACCAAAAACAAAAGAAATGTTTAGCTTAACATTCAACAAATTGCAATTAAATTGTTGTTGTAAGCACAAAATACAACAAAACACAAATGCTTTTTAAATCGTAAAAACAAAAACTCTTCTTCTTGCTAAGGATCAAAAAAAAATGGAGCTGCCTGGCAAATTTTCAAATTATTTAGATTTAATTTTTCTTTTGATTGTTGTTTCTTTCTTCTACTTCTTGTCAAAATTTGTTTTATAGATAATAATATATATATGGTAGTGTGCCCCAATGTATGTATATATAATCATCTAAATATCCGAATAATTGATCTGCGTTAAAAGAGCGATTGTGGTACTTGTTTCAATTTCGATTTGTAAACATTTCCAATATATATTTTCGTTTTCTATTCTGCCTTTTTTTTTTATATATATATATTTTTCGATGTATAAACCGCTTAGAACTGTATATCTTCTTTCTTTTTTTTTTTCCTTTCTTTCTTTTGCTGGCTAAAAAAATTGATGCAACAATTTTTTAATAGGTATTTAATATAAATATATTTACATGTTTATGATGTGCATATATATTTTTCCTTAAATACAATAATAAAATAGGGAAAGAAAGAAAGAATTAATAACAGTGTAGTAATTAAATAGTTAGCTAGCCGACAACCAGCCGCCTTTATGAAGATGCATGCATACAGACATATATACGTATACACACGACACACCCACAAACAAACACACACACACATACACATACATATATATACACACCCACACACAACATTAAGCAAAAGTGAAAAAAGGTCTGATTGTATAATTATTACGAAACTTATGTATTTAGTATACCCAAGCATCTAAAATGCTTAAAAGAAATCACTTGTACTTTGTAGCTAATTTTTTTTTTGTTCTTTCCTCCTAATTATGTATTTTCCTACATGATTTATTTAAACTGATATGTATACATATATATATTTTTTTCATAATTGTGTATTTATCATTCTTTATATAAAATAAATTTAAAAGTAATTATACAAAAACAAACAAAAAGAAAGTAAATACGAAAAAACTTTAATTAGTCGTTAAAAATTCTCTTATAATTTAATATTTAATTAAAATGTATTATTAGACAAAAAAAAAAAAATAAAAAAAAATATAAAAATAAAAATAAAAAATGAAAATTATCTAAAATTCCTTAGAGTCATTTATATCGGAAATTATATATATATATATTTTTGTGCCTACAGCTTTAAATTGTTTACTATTTATCGCTCTATGATCTTTCCAATCTCTCTCTCTCCCTCTCTCTCTCTCTCTCTTTCTCTTTCTCTGACTCACTCACGTAAATATTGCCTCACACTTAGAACTTCTCTTTATTATTTTTATTTACACATTAAATAGCCTGTAGAATGAATGAATATGCACTGTTTTATTAAATCATTTACACACTTGTTAAGAAAACTAAAATCCTTAATATATTATAAAAATCAATAATAGTAATACTAATAACAGTAAAAAAAAAAAAAAAAAAAAAAATTTTTTTTCATAGGCGAATTTTGTGTACGCACCACTCTTTAATAATATAAACGGGCTAACCTGTGTCGTCAATTTTCAAAATTTCTCCATCACATATCTACTATAAATGGTCGTAAATTATTGATGAAATTAGACGCTAACCGGTGAATTCATGTAACAAAACTTTGTATTGTTATTTAAAAAATGAATGAATGAGACCGATACAGCCCAATTGTCGGATATTTAATATCACCCATAGCCCCAATAACTCTTCTTATGAATAAATATAATAACAAGTATTACGAAATAGAAAATGTTGTTTTATTAAGAGAATCAAATGTTAGCTCTCTTTTCTAGACATTCTTCATATACAAATTTTTTCAGTTCATCGCAATTCAATCTGTAAAATTAATTCAGCAGCGCATTCCTGCTAAACTTCGATTTTTCTCTCATCTTAACTTTCGAGACTACAAATTTTTGATAACAGGATGGGCTTAACAAGATAAAGGGTGATTATTAGAAATTTATATATACAAAAACAAAACAAACAAAAAAAATTGTGCGTTCGCTCCTTTTTTTTTTATTTTAAAAAATGTACGCCTACAAAAAAGTAAAAAAATTAATATATATATATTTTTTTCATTAAATACTTATATATATATATATATATAAATATAATAAATTACTTTTTATCATATTATGAAGTTGTGTGTTGATTGATTTTGTGAATTAATTAAACAAACATTCATAGTAGACAACAATAATAACAAAAAAATATTTGTTATAATTATTTATATATTCTTTATAAGCTGATATAAATCTAATAAATCTGAAAATAATGTAAGAAGACAATTTATTACTGTAAAACAAAATTAAATAAATAAAAATTTTAAGAGAAGCTTATATGCTTATAAAGAAATATTTAAAACTATTCTCACGATATTCGATTGCTGTACGAAGAACATTTCAGAGGATGGCCTTGAATTTTGTTATTACATCTTCTGATGTTTCTTTTGTTTTTCACTCTCTCTCTCCTTTTTCATCTTTCTTTTTTTGCTTTATCTTCTTTTCTATTCGTTTGGTTTTAGAAGTGGGCAAATGTTAATAGAAAATTATTTAAAAAAAAAAAATAGAAAAATTCGCTTAAACCGCTAATGTGCTTCTCCAAGCCGACAAGATTGAAGGAATTTTTTAACGGGTTATGTTTTTCGCTCCAAATAAGTAGTTTGCAATAAATTTTTTTTTCCGAAAATTTAGTGATTCTAAAATGCTTTTAGATGATATGCCATTAGCATTGCACTTCTTTCTGTATTTCATCCCGTGTTGTTTTTAGTTCTTATCTCAATCAAATGAAACGTAATTACTGATAGTATTGCTCCATTGAATTCAGGAAATTGCTTCCAGCCAAGCTATCACTACACATTAATATCGAGAAACTTCTAAAACTTCTAATTTATTTAGAATATGTTTTTCTGATCATCGCATTCTATTTATTCTCAATTTCCATAAAATTGGAAATTATATTTTAGGAAATTATAATCATGTTCTTCTAAAATATTTTGAACATTTTCTACGAATTCATCTTTGAAAGAAGGATAATTAATAACTTTTTAAAGTTCCAATGAACAGGTTGATGTTCAATATGCACGTCTTCGCGAACTTGATCTGCGCCATGGACTCATCATTTACAGATTTACCGCATAAAACTTTATTGCGATCTTTAACTTTAGTAAATTTTATTTCTTTTTTGCAAAATTCTTTTATAAAATCATTAAACAGTATTTACTTATTCTATTTTTTATTTATGACGATTTTTTGATAACTATTAGCGGCTCAAATCAAAAACTTTATAAATTTAAAATACCTTATTCAACGTGATTGTATATCATTTAATCGACTGAGACAATTTTTATATTGGTCCTTAGAAAGAGTTTTAGATGAATATATGCTGCATGTATATGCTGCAATAGGGAAATATTGAATACGACATCTTCGAAAGAATATCATCTACAGATTAATGTCGTTAAGTCAAATATTAGTTATATTTATTTTTTTTGTTTTTTGGGTTCTCCTTAATATTCCTTAAAGTAGATTTATATCACACGATTGAAAGAATATATAACAGCGTAGACTTACATTTACATTACAAGTTGAAAGAACTGTTTAGAGAAAATCATTTTTTAAACTAAAAAAGCTTATCTGAAGCGAATAAAAATTTTTCACTGTGTACAACTATTCACTCACACTTGGGCACATCAGCATATTTAATCAATTACTTTTCATGAGAGATGCGATCCGATATTTCTCGTCTTAAGCAAATTCATTACTTAGATGCTTTCAAAACAGGTAAAGAATACGTATCATAGTTTGTTTAAATATTTTTGTTAATCTTCTTACACGGGAAATTTTCACTTTAATTTGTTAGATCAATCGCGTAGATAAAGCGTCGAAAATTCTTAATTGGGTTTTTTTTTGTATCCACCACCAAAGGATGGAGGTATACTCATTTTGTTTGCTATATCCAAAAGGAATTTTCAAAAATCCCATAAAGTATATATGTTTCTGATCAGCATCAAATTTGGAATTGATTTAATTATGTACCTCTGTCAATCTATCCTTCTGTGTAACCTCTGCGATAAACATTCACTTGGCAATAAAATTGAAAATATCTCCTTCAAATTTGACAGAAACATAGAATTTCTTGCGCCATAAGTTGATATGAGAAACGATCCACATCACTAAAAGGATACGATTACATTATAACCTATAACTGAGAGCACCTCTCTTTTTAAACGAAGAAAATTTGGTTTTTCGTTCATAACTCATAAAGTGTAATAGATAGATTTAGCAAAATTTAGAGAAAAAATAGAAAAATTCGACCTGGCCTACCAAGTACAATAAGATATTAAAATATCAAAATTTGTAATGCCAAGAAGCAAGTTTTAAAAACTCAATAATGAGTATATATTGTTGGTTAGTATCAAATTCGGAATTAAGTTATGCCCTCCCTAGGGTCTTGCTTATCTGTGTAATGTCTACGGCAAGCATTTTCCCGATCGGGAGAATAAAAATATCATATAAATCAAATTTGACAAAAACACTGAAAAATTTTCCACCTACTCTAATATTGAAAATGGGCGAAATTGATTAAAGGAGGTGTATACAGTGTAACAAATTGAAAACATCTGTGCTTGCTAGATGTTTCGCTAACTGCTCATAAACTATGTTACAACAGATATATCTTCTTTTCTCATCGAATTCGTCTAGGAGAGCTGTTGCCAAAGGATTTATATGATTATTCGGTCTGACAAGATATTTTATGGAAAGGTGTTGAATACCGATTTTTAACAAATGGAAAATCCAGGTCATCATCAATAGTTTTGTTGCTAACGAATCACGTAGCATTAACAGTAAGACAAAGAGCCTTAGATTAATATTTTTTAAGTATTTCAATAAAATTATACGCCATAGATTCAAATGGATTCAAGCATATTCTTCTATAAACTGTATTTATTTCTTAGATTTATTTCAAATTCTGGACGAACTAACCAATAGAGTCTTTAAACCAAGCGTTAGCAAATTGATTTAACTTTTATATGATTTTTCTATGTTAGTCTTTGGTCGATATATATATAAGTCAATATACACAGTAGTTGATGGGGACGTTATAATATGCTATTCAAATATAGTAAAGGATAAAAATTCTTATTTATAGCTTGAACGTAATATTTGTAGATTTTTCAGTATTTATTTTAAACGTCATCTATTTGCTTCGTTGATAATTATATAAAAATTCATATAGAAAGTTGAAATATAATGTTCAAATTCTTGCATCCATTGCAAAGATCAAGTTTGTGCAGCGTATTTTTAAAAAAAAGATCAAAAATTTCAATGTATTCTTTAGACATACGCTAGATTCGTTGTTCCACTTTTAACATCCAGGAATAGATATCAGAAACTCTTTAAATGATTCAAGTTCGTAATCAGCGTAAAATTCTAAGGCGGTTTAATCATATATCTGTCATTTTGTACTGGAATGCTTTTAGTTGATAGCCGTAGAGCAAATTTGAAATTAGATATGATCCACCGGCGACTATGTCCATAATAAAAAAAAACTCGTACAAAATACTCATTTACTAAAACCCATTAAAACTTCAACGCAATATTGCATGCAATATGCAAGCGGTATATAATTTATCTATAACGACGTGTCCATAATAAATAAAACACTGATTTTTTTACATATCAATGCGATATCAGTATACAATTCGTTTCAAGATGAATAATAGTTTTTTTTTTTCGTTACTTGCACTTTAACGGTTTACTCTGCTTAGCTTAGCATTAAAATACATTTTTAAGCAACCCAGCGCTCAAGCATTGATTGGGAATTACAAATTAAAGGAAACTTCAGCAACTCTGCTCATACTAAACACGATTTAAATATCGTTCATGGGGTTAAAAATTACTAATAAAATATTGTAGTAAAAATTGTAGCTAGTTTATGCATTCGTTTTCATTAATAGTTGATACGTGCCAGCGTTTAGACGTATTTTAAGGAAAAGCAAAAAAAGCAAAACATAAAACAACAAAAAATAAATAAGGAATAAAAGCCGTAATTCCCTCGAGACTGTGATAAACTCAACGAAATATCAAGTATAAAAAAAAAAACTTAATTAAATGTGAATTAATTGAAGGTTGAAAAATAAATTTATTAAAAAGGGAAAGGAGACAAGCTCCTATATATTGAGAAAAAGCATCGAGCATTCATCTAAAAATTAATTAAAGTAATAGTTCTTACACATACTACATAAAACCACCAAAAAAAAAAAAAAAAAAAACAAACTCGTTTAAGCCAAAATGTCAGTCAATCGTGCACCAAAGTCTGGCTTTGCAGCCGAAGCTCAACGCAAGGTAAGTGTAGATAAAAAAAAAAAAAATAAAATAAATAAATAAAAAAAATATATATATATATATATATATATATATATATAACACCGCAAAAAATTTAAGGAATGTCAAATAAGATAAGAATAGTATTAACAAACAACGGTAGCAATAACAAAAAAAGTTGGCGGTCATTTAATAAAACAAAAAGAAAAAGAAGAAAAAATAGATAAATAAATAAATATTCAAACTCTACAAGCAATAAGTTTTAAAAAAAAAAAAAGAGTGAAAAAGAAACCGAGACGAGATGAATTGTCTCTTTATAGTTTGGTAAAAGAAGAAAAACGAAGAACTGAGAGAAGCAACAGTTGTTAATTGCTTGATATAAGAAATGACGTCAGTTGCAGTCATTATAGTTATTGACTCTATAGGAAATTGTTTAAATACTATAAATTCATTGATTGATTCAATATCAATAAGCAAAAAATGCGTAATAGTCTTATGTTACAAAACTATTTTGGTTTCAATTAATTTTCTAAGAATGGTTGACTGACTTATTACACTTTATTAAATGTTAATGATCGAAAAGAAGGCCTCACTCATACACATTAAATGGCTTCTTTCTTAAAATGTCACATTACTTTTTTTTTTTTTATATATTTTGTTTTCTAAAATTAATTTCTTTTATGTAATTTAACCTAAACGAAGGATTAAATGTTAAATATGTGCACACACACACACATTTACTGTGTATATGTCACAATGCTTTAGTATTAGGAAATATAATCCAAGTTAGTATATATTGTATGTATGTATGACTATAGCTAGCTGTACATGTCAATCTTGCATGACCAGTCAGTTTGCAGGCAGGTTTATGCGCTATCATACGTATCTATAGACGTGTGTTTTAATTGCGAATTCATGGCAATGGATTATTTATTCCATTGCGAAAACATTATAATCTTGTTGAGCTTCATATATTAACATTTACCATTGTACGTGCCTTGAAAAATTGTTGTTACACCCTTGTGGTTATTTCTTGTTCTTTTTTTCTTTTTTTTTAAATTTTTGAGTAGTTAGTACCAGAAATTGAAAATTTAAAGAGTATACAATATATATATATATATATATATAAAACGAATAATTTTTTAAAGGTTTATTGTGTCATGATTCATCTTTTTTTTTCTTTTCTTTCTTTCTTTTTTTTTTTTTGTTTAAATTCTTATGGTAACTAAGCAAGTGATTTTCGAAATAACAGTTATTTCGAATACCAGAGAAGTAAGAAATCTTTGTCTACGTTAAAGCAAGTCTAGAGCGCTCTCATCACTTTAAATGCGTTTAATAAAAGAAAGCAAAGAATTTTATTAACAAAAAAATTTGCAATTCAATTAATTTATTGCTTATGAAAAATTTCGAATTGAAAAATTTTTAAAATCACAAATTATAAATGAAAACAGTCGCAATTTTTTTCCAAATTTTTTTCAAAGTGTAATTATAAGCAGGTTCAATTGTCTCTGTTCGTTTTTTTTAGGCTTTTATAAGTTTCGATATTAGAGAGACATATTAATGGACATATTTGACTAAATCAGCATTGTATACATATATATATATATATATATATATATATATATATATATATACTTACAATTCTCCCCATATATTGATATTTTTGGGGTATTTGCAAAAAGCTACACATCAATTTAGTTATAGTTTGTTAATGAATACCTTCGTCCCCATTAAGAGAAAAGAATTTACAAAAAAAAAAAAAAACGTAATATACAATAAGAAAATATGTATTTTTCAAAAAGAGTTCTCATTATGAATGTATTCATGCTATGGATTCAATGATGTCATCGTCTTACTTCAAAATATAAGTATTGTTTACATTTCCTTGTACGAAAATCACTAAAAATTTGAAGTATTTATTATATACTAAATATATCCATCCACACATATATGTAAGAAATTGCATACACATACGCACGCACTTATATATATATATATATATATATATATATATTCGAATTGCTTTATTCTCCCTTTCCCTATTGTTTGCTATACGAGGTATGTTCAAAAAACAGATGACTTTAGTTTTCTTTATTTATTTATTCATCATTCTTTATTTATTTTCTCCCTTTGAAAGTGATTCCTCCTAGATATATAATAGTATACTTGTGTTAGCGCTTTTTCCAATTCTCGAGGAATTTCTGAGATCCGCTATTTGGCATGCACTTGAATTCTTGCAGCGTAATCTTCTTTATCTCTTTAATCGTGGCAAACATCCATTCGTCTTTTCATTGGTCTTTTCAGTCTTGGCAAAAGCAAAGATATGTAGAGGACCAAGCTCGATGATTACGGTGACTAAAGCATTATTATACGGTATTGTTTTTGATCAAAAATTCGCGAACAAGCAATAATGAAATTTACCAATTTCGGTATAAAATTTGATACCAAAGATTTCAAGCTTAAAAAAATAAAAACAAATTGTATGGTACGAGCCAATAAATATGTCGTCATGCTCAGAAACTTCTCTAATAGTGATGATTTAAGGATTCTTTCCATAACAATTTTCTTCATTACTTACACGTTTCTACCGTTTGTTAAGGTGCTGGGGCGTCCAAAGCGGACATCACCATTCATACGTTGTCAGCCTTCTACGAGGAGATTGTACCACTTGAAAGGAATCTTTTTTTTTTTTTTTGCTTAATGTAGACTCACCAAATGCTACAGTCAACGTTTTATATTAGATGGAGTACTTTTTCACCATCATTGGAATACAAATTCTGTGATTCATTTTTTTTTTTGCTTAAAGTAGACTCACCAAATGCCACAGTCAACGTTTTATATCAGATGGAGTACTATTTCACAATCATTGGAATACAAATTCTGTGATTCATTTTTTTTGATAACAAAAAATAGTCAAAACATGTGTAACTTTTACATCTGTCAAAAACAAACGAAATATGTAATATGACTAATAATATCAACATATGTCGGGAACATGTGTACCGAGGTACCAAAAAAAAAAAAAAAAAAAAAATTCGAAATTTCAAAGTCACCTTTTTTTTGAACGCATCTCGTATAAACACGTACAAGAGAAGAATGGGGATATAATAGATTTTACCTTCCGTTTGTAACGCTTAGTAATAGCAGTGAAAGACTCATCCTATAAAATATATATTCCTTATTAAGGTGTGGAATTCTGATATCACATTTAACTTGGCTCCTCCATCACTTCGATTGTTGTTGAAACGATTAAGGTCACAAAACTTGATTGAGATAGGAAACTACAAATTACAAATTTGTACTCTTAGCGTGTTGGTCGTATATCAGATTTAATCTTACAAATTTATAGCAAAAATTGGACTTAAAGTCTGCAACAAAATTTTTTCGAGAACCATTTATGTCTAACATAACAGATAAAAAACTATAATATGCAGTTTAAAAAAAGATATTGATCTTAAAGAGAGAGATCTAAAAGAGAGTTTCTTTTTTTTCTTTGGATGCATGTAAAAAAATCTCATGCGAAAATGGTTCCGATCGGTTAATTAGTCCATTTAAAGAAAAATATTTTGAAATTTCATTACATTAGTTTAGGTATTAAAGAATCGCCCTAATTCGCCCCGAAGTTAATTTTCTTAGTTGTTTTATAATCTTATTGTTGTTTATGTATTTTCTTATTTGTTATTTTCATTTAACTTTGTCACAAGTGATAAAATAAATAAAAACGGCTTTATATAGATTTTTTCTTATACTTAAAAAAAAAAAAAAAAAAAAAAAACATACGGCTCTCTTTTTTTTTTTGCAATTTCACACAATCCTCATGTGAACTATTTTATTTTATCAAAATATTCAATCCCTGGTTTAAATGATTCAATAATATAAGCATATGTAGCAAAAGATATTTACGGAATGTATTGGTTAGTTATCAATTTAAGGGTATACGGTTTGTGCTTATCTAGTAAAATGTTAGAAAGAAGAACATCTTTACTTTATCCATCATTGAAAAATTATTTCTGTAACGGTACTTACAATAAGTTTGAATCATTAAATGAAATCAATTAAATTGAATTTATTAATACTTATCTGTCTGTCTGTTCGTCTATCTGTCTGTGTATTCTTTACATATTTAATGATTTTCAAGTTACATTTTTCTATTTTCTTCAAGAAAGTCGAAAACTAATATAAACTAATGTAATTGATCAGCACCATATACAAATTTGTTATTATTTTTTTCTTTACACAAAACTTTAATTATCGTTTTGTGGAAGTCGCTTAGAGTTAATTGAAAATTTCAATAAGTAAGAAAGTTATATTCGGCTATACCCGAATCTTTTATACCCACCATCCTTATTTTAAAAAAGGGGGGGGGCAAACTAATTTGTAATAGATGGGCGTGGCAATGAAAAGACTAGCAATGTTTCTATCAAATTCGTAGCTGACATCTTCATTTTTACGGCCAGAAGAATGTTTACCACAAACATTACACAGACGGACAGACGGACATGCTTAATTTAATTCCAAATTTAATGCTAATCGAAAATATATATAATTTGTGGGATCTCCGAAATTTCCTTTTGCTAATCACAAACCAAATGACAAAATGACTTACGCCCTTCACCTTCGGTGTTGGGTATAAAAAGTGAATTGAAATATTTAAAAAAATTATCCCAATAACTGTATAAAACATTTATATACTCATTGTATTGTAATTGATTAGTATCACAAATTTATTAATATTTTTTCTTTACACAAAACTTTAATTATCGTTTCGTGGAAGTCGCTTAGAGTTAATTGAAAATTTCAAAAATGAATTTAAATATTTAAGGAAAATTTTCCCGATAACTGTATAAAACTTTTGCACTCGTATAGAATAAAATAAAAAATAAATAATAATAATAATAATAATAATAAATAATAAAAAAAAATAAGAAAGATCACACGAACAAACAATGAAATAATTTTGGCGACTCTTTTGATACTTTTTTGTTTGAATATATTTTTTGTTTTAATAATCTACTAATTTTATAACAAGTTTCCTTTTGAAACTTTGAAACTTGGCAGCATTTTTGTTACAGGGAAAATATTACTTATTTTGTTTTATTACTGACATAGCCCTTATATCAGCAAGGACTAAAAAAAAATAAAGCTTTTTTTTTAAATTGGCTTTGCTTGTGTACGAAATTTGATTGCGATACAAAATGAAGATTCATTCATTTGATATAGATCGAATATCGTATCGTATATATTTTTATATGACATCACAAACTCCATTTATAGTTGTTTTATAAATTGAAAACCATGTTTGTATGCCTTGACTTGTTTACATTTGAGTTTTTGATAATTGCTTATAGATCTTGTTTGAAGGCACTCAAACCACCTACAGCGAACAGCTCAAATGCTAATGTCCAAAATATGTTCAAATATGTCCAAAACTCTCCAAGCTCTTGAGCATCAGTATAACGTAGTCTGTTTTTTTTTTCTCATAGATGAGTGTTAGTCGCTTCGTCCACGTGCTACCACTGTTAAGTATTCCTTCACGGGGGAGAAATGTCGTTGAATTGGGCTCTATCTTATGTTGTGAACAGCTATCTGAAGCAATAGCTGAGTATAATAAGGCACTCATTACTATTATTGAAGTTCCTGCCACGTTTCCATTATTGGATTCGTAGAGTCTGGTAGAAGCTTGCTGCCTAATTCTTATTCGCAAACCATTAGCATACATGGCATACGAGTTTTTTTCACGGGAAATTCCTCTAGCAAAGCAAGATAGTAAGGCTGTCTTGTGCTTATATATAAATATCTATTGAGCTGTCAAGCGTTTCACAAAGATAAAAAAGATTTGCTCATCAATCAATAGAACTAGTCAGTTTTTCCATTAGTTTTGAAGATGGCCGCTCATCACACGGCACGCTACTGCGACTCATAGTCCTTCAATCGCACTGCTCACTTTTGGAACAACTTATCAACAATGGTTTTCCTCACCTTCCCAGTTATTTTCACCTTCAAGTCGAACGTACATAACAGGTGGGCGGAAAAGTTTATAGGCTGACAAATAGTAGATGGCTCTACTAGTATTAAATCAATATGATTTCTAGTTAGCCCTAACCTTCAAAAGACACGTGTAAAAATTTGACAGTTGTTGCACTATTAGTATGGATTTAATACTAGTAGCGCCATCTATCTGTCAGCCTATGACCTTTTCAGCCTACGTGGTAAATACTGCTCTGTTCTTTCCGCTTTCTCCATCTATAACTCTTCCTGATAACTATCGTGACCAATGACCATACGTATAGAGGATATTCTCTAAGTGGATAATCAAAGAAAACTAAAAACAAAAAAATATGATAAAATATTGATAGGGTTTAGTCTCCTTTCGAACTTGACATTGCGAGAATGATGTATGATTACGCACTTCAGCCCTTTCCTGAATACGACTATCGAAGCCAACGTATAGCAGTTACATTAGATAATTATAACTTTTGCTCCGTTTGAAATAAGATGAATAAATTAAAAATAGCAAAAAAAAAAAATTATAATAAAAATAAAATAAACTATAAAAATAAAATAAACTATAAAAATAGTAATAAAAACATAATGAAGCAAAAAAAAAAAAAAATGAAAAACAAAAAGACTCGTTATATGCTGACAACAGTTATTTTGTTGGACTTTTATGGAAGTAAATTTTCTCAATTTATCTCGATTATAGTTGCTCTTCTCCCTCCTATTTAAAGGCTTAGTATACTTTTCTAAAAACAAAAACAAAAACTAAACTTTTGCATTTGTGTAAATGTTATTCAATTGAGTTGATCATTAATTAATAATGAGTGCCTGTGTTGGTGATAGTTTGATGTTAGTTTCCCTCCTAGCTACACATTTATATATGTACCCACATGGATAGTGTTTGTTATATACAGTTAGGGTGACTGCAATATCAGCGTTTTTTTTTTAGATCACATTTTGTGTTTTCATAATAGCTGATAATTCTTTGAAAGCAACGATTGTTATGCATTCCTTCATGCTTTGAATATTTTATTATTCTTTCGGTTTTGCTTTTTGCGGTATAAATATATAAAAAATTCATGCTCATAAGTTATGAATTTACGTATGAACAATTTTTAAAGAATTTGTTTAAAAAACAAAAAAAAAAAAGAAATAAAAGAAAAATAAAGCAAAACGAAACGAAAATTGCCACAGTAATCGCATTAAAATGAATTACAAACGACTAACTTAACGGAGGTAAAAGGTGCAATAAACGTCTTGCCCTTACAAAAAAAACAAAAAACAAAAGAAACAATAAATGGGTTGTATCGTTTCGAATTTTGGATGTCTTGCTTAAATTTGAATATTGAGTTGTATTGTATAAGTTAATTGCTCATATTATTTCTTCATGGTCTATAATTTTAGCAAACGCCCGATAACACGTACATCGCATTCAATTTACTATAGCTGCTCTCTGTTATAGCTCTTCTAGTATTTCACTTTTATTTTTTTACGATCTTTTAATCATTACAGATATCAAGTACACTCCATTTTTCAATATCTTCTATGTAAAATATCGAACAAAAAAGGTTTCGTTTCAAAGACGAGAACAATAAAAGAATTCTTTCCGTTTATTCAAAATCTAAGAAAATCATAAATTGAGATTCAATGTGTGTGTTCAAGCTGTAATATCATTATCAAATCAAGTAAGCAATCTTTTCAAGGGTAAACTCTCTTAACTTACTCTTTATTAAATCGTGGCTCAAAATCAAGATTAATATCAGGATATCGTTTCGACAACAATTTCTTCACTTAGATTGAGATTAGCGTTTGTAAATCGTTTCAAAATCGTTCAAATCGTTCAAATCGTTTTCTTATGTTTGTTGAAAGCAAAGATAAAGAGTTTCAAAGAAATTTCTCACAACTAAGTCTTAGTCTTGTAACTTTTTATTATTTTGAATATTAATTCTAAATTGTTTTTAAAATTTATATTGACTCATACATCTCATTTAAGTAACTAACTGTCAATTATAATAGATATGACCGCAAAAGTAACATTATTACTGTAAAAAAAAAGAATGTCAGCTTCTATCAGTTATCTATCTAAGAAATCGAGCTACGAAATTTTACTATTATTTATCAAATTTTATAAAAGTTTCATTAAAGTTTTCAATAGTTCGTTTAAAAACATCAGATATCTCAGATTATTTTTTATTTAATATTTTTCCAAATTAACAAGAAATTAACCATAAAACAAATATAGCTAGCCTACCATACCAATAAAGGGGTGTATTCATTTTGTTATTTTATCTGCAACATCTAGAAGGAAGCATCAGAGACCCCATAATATATATATATACTCTTGATCAGCATTAAATTTAGAATCGATTTAAGTATATCCGTCTACCTGTCTGTCCTTATGTATAATGTCTGCGGTAAACATTTTCCTCTTCGCAAAAATTATGCGCTTTAGATTAAATTTGGCAAAAGGATTAAGAGTTATTTGCATATACATTGGTATTGAAAATGGGCCAAGTCGATGCAAAGACATACCTTGCAATATAATATGAGCTGAAAACAAATCCGTTTTCTAGGTGTTTTAATCACTTTGATCATAAACGAGACAATAAAAATTTCTACGATATTCGATAAAAATGAAAAAATTCTATAAATATTCGAAATTGTCGGCTTATATTTTTAAAAGTAAAAATGGCTGACAAACATAATTTTCTGGTTTTTGTTTTTTAATTGTTGTGAAATATTAATACATAGACCTTTCTTTTTTTTTTGATGTTTTTATCTTTAAGTTGAAAATATATAAACGCCACTCCTTCTTTCTTTCTTTATTCCTTTTACGTATAACTCTACTTCAGTGCTCATTATTCTGCCTATACATAGAGGAATTGTGATTATCCTAAAAGAAAAAAAAACAAAGTTTTCTTTTTTAAATTAATATCCTCTCTAGCTAAAGTATCCTCTCTAGACTAATGTTTAATATATTTTGATATTTTTTTTTTTTTTTTTTTTTTTAAGATTATTTCAGTCTTTTAATGCTAAGCGTATTAAACTCATTCAAAAATCCAGAGACAACCAAGATTAAATTCTATCAAAACAAGATTGTTCTAAAGAATAGATATAAGATCTAAGCGACGACATCCATAGAATGATAAAATTATTCTAACAATTTAAGCTAAAAAAAAAAAAAACAAACACAAACTTATCCCATTTCCTCTATTGTTGACTTTTTCCGTTTTTCTTTTATTTCAAAGGTAATAAATTTTTATGTCAGGCAAAATATATATATTTATATATATATAAACCAAATATTGCTTTAGTGTATAGAACCAAATAAATACATATATTTATGGACGGGGTATATATCTATCCAAGCAATCTGTATGAATGTTAAAAGAATAAATTTACATTTTAATTATTTTTAAAATGTTAATACATTTTTTTTTTTTTATCTAATAGATGGTGAGCGTTTGTTTTTTTATCAATTGCATTGAGAAACGTGTCTGGAAATTATCATTAAAATATGGTTTATGTTTTATAAATTTTATAGAATAGATATTTATTGATAGAGATTTTTAATTTAGAACAATAAAGAAATGAAGTTTAGTTTGGCACGAACTCCTTAATACCCATCATTACGTAATTCCAATATAGAGCAAAAAAAAAAAACTTTTGTTCAATACACCGATAGCTTATCGCATCGTTTAAATTGATTTTGTTAATTTCAGATCATATTTTTACACAATTTCCCATTCCACTGCAGATAGGTGGTGCAAAATAATATCATATTTTACTGATCAAAGAATATTAGCCAAAGAGAAGGAAAATGTTTAGCCCATTTCTATTTTATAAACCTAAACCTAGGCAAGACTAATTTAGGTAATTTACGAAATTTATGTAATGAGTATAGTAAGAGAAAAATTTGAAATCAACCGATAACAACACCTTTTTACATTATAAGGTTATATTTCCAAATTTATACAAAAAAAAAAAAGAATAAATATCTCTGATTGTACCCACTGCAAGCCGCAACATCATATACAAAACAACAAACCCAAAAAATTCTGAACGCGAACAATTGATGTAAAAAGAACGGTGGTACCGCGATTTGAATTCTTTTTTTGTATTCAAAAATCGATCGAAAATTCAATCAAAAAATTTCAATTTATTTAAAAAAATGGAATCATCGATTACGGTTAAAATTTCAACGTAATCGAATAGAAAGTAAAGGTGACACTAACGGAAAGTTTCAAGAAAAATAAAAAAAAAATCTCAAGCAATGTGATTTAGAAGAAACTTTCGTTTTACTTTTAATCTCCGATTCTTGTTCAATACAATTGATTTAATGGGTTTAAGCTATTTTATGACCTTTGGCAAGCTTGTGATTAAATTTGTTTTTCATCACTAATTGTTCCAAGCACTTAGCAAGTTATCCAGTGCATTCTGACGCATTTTGGATGTTTGACATTGAAATGATCTTGCGGCGAACTTACATCTGGTAAATAGAATTTCTTTATATAAATTTTCGTACACCGCTTAAGAAACATTTCTACAAAGAAAAGTCGCAGAAAACGTATCGTACAAATGGAAAGCGCACAAAAAGAGGCCGCACAAATGGAAAGCGTACAAAAAGAGGCCGCACAAAAAACGACAGCACGAAAACAGATCTAACTGTAACGTAAAAACAAAACAAAGATAAAAAAAAAACTGTATTATCACTCTACGACTATGTTCGGAAAGTCAACTTTTGACCATTTAACTATATTATCCTCCAGCTCTGACCGACAGCGAGACTATTATTTCGGGAATGATTAGGTGATTACGGAAACTGAAATAAATCTTAAGGGTCTTACCAAATCTTTCTATAAAAACGGTAGCGCAATGTTAGAGAAGTATTGAACTGATTGTATTACTCTTGAAGGATATCATGTTGATATAAATAAAGCCAAGATTTGTATAAAAAAGATTTTTTTTTTTTTTCAATTTACTCCCAGTTATTATTGATGGATTATTATTATTTGTAATAAATTTCTGCTTTCTAGCTTAACAATTATGATACGCCTGTACGAAAAGTGGTCGAATAAATGCAGAGAGTATAACTCTATGTTAGATCAGAAACTTTTTCTTCATACAAAAACGATACATTATAGCGATTGATATCTGTTTTTTTCATTGGTAAATGAAGAAATGAACAAATAAACGGATTATATATTTTAATCACACAACCGATAAGTACTTTATTATATATATAGTAAACTTTTTGGGGAGAGATAGTTTAAAAATCGAATTTGTATCGAATTTCGGATCGATCTCTAAACTCTTGAAGCGAATATTTTAAAAATTTAAATTTTAAGATAATGTTTTTATAAATGCGTTACACCCATTTTGTAGTAGTTAATTTGTGGACCCTAAACCCTAAACTAAAAATATTTAAAGGAAAATCTTAGATTTGTTTGTTACAATAATTTTCAAAAACCTGAGAATTTCACAAAAAATATCTTAGACGAAAGAAAAAAAAACCGTTTCAATATATCTTACGTTTCTAAAAAATCTATATGTACACCGTGGAAGGTGTTTGTTGCGTACGTATTACTGTTTGCTATGTACACTAATCCTAGGATGGTAGGCATAGAAAACTTAAGGGTCAACATGACACTGTCAATTTATTACGCTAAACATGCGGACATACGTTCAGTCGTTTACATTTAGTAGACACTTAACTTCTTTTTTTTTTTTTCTTTTTTTTATTGCAATTTCCGGAAAACACATAAAAAAAAAGAGTAAAAAACAAAAAAAAAATTGTTTACATTTTGGAATGTTTTTTTTTTTTTCTCCTTTTTTTATGTTCTTTGCCTCGTACACAGAATGATTTGGATTAAGTGTGACATACTTTAGAATAACCGCTGTGTGGAAGTGTTCGCGTGGTGTTTCTATGTAACGGTTAATCCCTAAAATGGTTTGTTGTATATTTTAGTTTTGTTTTTTTTTCTTTTCTCTCAACGTTTCTTTATAGTGATTATAGCACCTGCCTACATATGCATTTAAATAAATATGTTTTAAATGTCCATCACCTAGATAGGCGTACTTATCATATATGCCATGGATTGCTTGTATAGAGAGTTTATAATGCTAAGCATAGTACATGAATAGTATTCAATGTGCCATACATATACATATATATATATATATATATATATATATATATATATATATTAGCATATATGTAATTAGAATCCAATTGACGGTTTTAATTAATTAAATAAACCTAAATGAAATACAACAAAAAAAAAAAATGCAACTTGATTATGATATGGAAATACATGAATTTAATGCCGATTAAAAAAACACTATGCCACATAAAAAAATGGAAAGTTGATATACGGAAATAAAATAAAATTGCAAAAGTAATAAAACAAAAAAAAAAAAAGAGAAAGAAAAGAAAAAATTAGAGGCCATCAACATCCAGACTATTTCGGTTTAACCTGAATGACAAGTGAAACTAACAAACAAAGTTAGTTTTATAGTTAAATGTATTTGACATTTAAAAACTTGAATGTACAAAAACATACACTTTATTTGTACGTATTTAACTTTTCATAAATGCATTAAACAATTATTTAAAAACATGCGTATATGCATTTAAATCTATATTTAAAAAAAAAAAAAAAAAAAAAAAAAAAAAAAAAAAAAAAAAAAAAAAAAAGCAAGTGATACAAGCTTTGCGGCGAATGTTTGATGCCCACTTTTATAAAGTAGTACCTAAGAAGAATTGCAAGGGGGGTTATTAAATGTGGGTATGTCAACTATTTAGATTAGAATATAATATATAAAAATTGCATAGTATACATTTAATTGTGAGCCGATTACTTAATTTTGCATTTGTACAAATTTTTAGATAAACATCTGCTACATGTGTTGTTGAAAAAAGTGTTGTTCCCTTTTATCAGAGTTAATTAAGTCTATCAATAAATAATGTATTGGATTGGCAACTAAGTAAATGCCGATTTCTTCAATAAAATAAAAGATTTTTTTTTTTTTTACTTAAAATGAAGTTCAATCTATGATGTATTTTTCATTTTGTTCGATGACTTTTTGCCATTTCTCTGATAACTTAAAAATTTCATGTTGATCCTTTTCGACCAAAAATTAAGTTAAGTGAGATTTTACAGCGTGCTCATTGTTGAAAGTTTTATCACAAAGAGAGTTGGCCAGAGAATCCAATGACGCAAGATCAGGACTATCAATTCCCAATCAAAATTCATCAATTTTCACCGAGTGACCAAAGAAGTGTGCGGTTAATCATTGTCCTCGTGGAAAATGACACGATTTACGATTGATCAATTCTGAAAATAAATACTTGTGAATGCCTTGTGATTTGCGATATATCTATGACATTTCTGGGAATGCAGTTACTAAAATTAAATTGTTCATTATTTAAATTAAATTTAAATTTAAATTTGTTACGAACCTCTTGCGAAGCTTTATCATGTTTGCTTCGATTTAATACGATAGACTATCAGTTTAATGTATATCGTTTTTGAGTTTGTTTCTGGGTTTGTTCGCTAAATTTACAAATAGATTTTTTAATTTAGAATAGTCATAGTTAAACCTACAATTTGCATTTCGCTTCATTCATCTAAATCTTTATTTTAGGTGATATATGTTTTTTTTTTATCCAAGGTATGGAGTGTCAAAAAAGTCGAGACGATAACCTTCGCTTTGTTTGTTTATTGTTTATTTCACCTTATCTCCAAGAATTTATTTCTTAGCTCTAAATAAGTTATAATAATAATAGCAAATGGAAAATACATATAGACAACATAGACATATTAAGCTATACAAACTTTAATAAAAATTCATTTTTAAAAAGGCTTAACATATCAACTAAATATATTATCTTCTATTTTAGATGACTAAAAATGTAATTTATTAAATCATTTATTTTTATAAATTTGGTCATATTATTTAAGTAAACATTATTGACCTCTCAATTATGGGGCAGTATAGCAATAAGTTTTTTATAATTTTTTTTTTCTTTTTTCTTTTTTTTTTTAATACAAACACATTCACACGTATCTATATATCTAAATAGTTTCGATATTATCTAACTAAACAACCGTAAAACTATTTCGTTTGTGACATGATTCATTATTAACCAAAAAAACAAAACAAAAAAAAATATGTATATATATATATGTATATATAAAGTATGTGCATCTTTTTGAAGGCAGTCCAAATATTATTATTAACTGAGGTCTAAATGATGTCATACGATATATGGAGAATAATAAGGAATTGTGTTCTCTATTTTTTTTTTTTTTTTAATTTTTTTTTTTTTTTTTAATTTTTTTTTTTTTTATTAATTTTTTTTTTATTTTTTAACAGACATTTAACATTAAAAAAACAAAAAAAAAAACATGTGTAGACGTCTTGCATAAAACCATTTTTGGCTTGTTTATGGTTAATTTGGAAAAGATTGCAACATAAGCCGTCAGACTTAGACTTAATTGAATTATTAAAATTTATGTAGAAAAATTATTGAAAATATATTCGAAATTTCAAGATTTAATTCTTGTCAAGAACGCATTGACCCGCTTAGACTAGCAGCAAGTACGTAACGCAAGCCATTACAAAAAAAAAAACAAAGGAATAATAATATAAGAACAGAAGAAATTATTGTATAAGATGCAATATTGCGATTATCTTCGATAGAGGAAAAGTTGAATATGAATATTTAAATTATTACAAAAATCCTTAACCGCATCATTGAAACATTAACAGGTGGGCTGAAAACTTCATAGGTTGACACGTAGACGACTCTATTAGTATTAAATCCATATGATTTTTTGGTTATCTCTAATCTTCAAAAGACACGTGTATAAATTTAACAGCTGTTGCACTATTAGTATGTGAGCTCGAGCATTTTTAGTGAAGCAACTTTTATTAGTTTGAAAAAATGGCTAAAAACCAATTTCGTGTGTTAATAAAAAAATACGAAAAATACGAAAAAAAATACTATTGAAGCCAAGCCTTGGCTTGATAAACATTATTCGGACTTTGCATTAGGAAAATCAATCGTAGAGAAGTGATTTGCTAAATTTACACGAGGCGAAATAACCACCGAGGACGATATACGCAGTGGACGCCCCAAAGAGGCTAGAGGTTACCAACGAAAACATCAAATAGGTCCACAAAATAATTTCGGATAGTTGATTGAGATAGCTGAGACTTTAAAACTAATTAACTTAAATTACTTAACTATAATTTTGTCTAGATCCAGGTACAATTGATCAAAAAACTGCTTATAAATGCTTACAATGGCAATTTTTAATACTTACTTTTTTAAAGAATAATACAGTAGTCGTAAACAGTTTTAGGGCCAGTTAATGGATTTTAGAATTTTATGAATGCTTTAAAGTGTTTCAGCGGATTCTCACGGATTCCGTGTAGCCCAGTAGATAAGAATTACAATTGCTAATTCGGGTGGGGTTCAATTGTTCGTGCACAGTACACCGATCATACCTTAAAGATTGCCGTGAGATTGTAGCTACGCTGATGACTGACTGCGCATACACCTCCCATGGCACGGGCAGTACCTATAACTTTCTCTATTGTTTCTTTGATCTTGTACCGTCTACCTCATATATAGTGACTGGATTAATAACTGGGCATCCCCTAAATGACTAATCATAAGAATATAGAGTCATTCATTTCATGGTTCGGACTTGGTAACCTTATTTCAGTAACATATATAAAACAAAACTATCATCCAGAGTATCATATGTTTGTTGTAATACTTGCTATTTTACAATATGGATCATTAAAAAAAAAACGTACAAATGTATTAAAGTAGTAAAAAGTTATTCTAAAAATGCTAATTCTGTAGTAGATACACTTTGTCCCCTTTTAGTGGTAAAAAGAACACAAATTCAATTTTTTTTTTTTTTTTTTTTACCCTAAAAGAATTGAAAACATCTATCGCGACAAAAAAACATACCTATATGAAAATATTGTCTCAGTATGTCTTATTAAATTTGCGAATGGAAAGCAAATTGTATAATAGAACTATATGAATAGTATATCCATCTTCAGCGTACGTGAAAAAAAACAAAAATTCTCAAACTTATCAGATTTATGTCTCACTAAATTAGGTAAAAAAAGCAGGTTAATGATATTATATTTTTCTCAAAAAGAAAAATCATATGTTATTTATTTAAAAATGGCAAAAAATAAAAAAATAAAAAAAATAATAAAGCAAAAGGAAAAATGTATGTCCTAAATAATTATATAACCAAACCTGGGTAATTTAACATAAAACAGCCATATATAGATTTATATCGAGAGTCGCCGTCTGTGAAAACGCGCGTAACAATATAATAAATACATTAAAAGCTAAAATTCATTACTTAACTATAAACAGAATGACTCAATTCAGTCAACAGAAATGTTTATTAGTCAATATATACAAGTTTGTTTATATATATTCATATAGAGTTTATCTCTCTTATATGATTTTATTTTTCTTTTCTTAATATTCAATAATGAACTGTATGATGTGTATGCATAGATGTATAAGTATATATATATATATATACCTTATATATATATATATATATATATATATATGTATATTTGTAACTTTTCTTTAACATCTCCTTAACAACACGAAAACCCTATTTAAAGGCAACATAGATAATGAATATTTAAAATGAAACGTTTGCAACGATAATCAAACAATGCGATTAGATTGATTTATCAGATCCTGATTATAACACTCAGGAATGCATCTCAAAGATTTCGCGAAATTTTACATATGCGTCAGGAACCTAATTGAACTAGGTTTGTCTATCTGTCTCTATTCCTTACAAAAGAGCTCTCAAATTCAGAAAAACCCAAACAAACAACTATAATTAGAAAAAAAAAAAATTATGAATTAATGCATTAAAGTAAATTTAAATTGAAACTTAATCGTTAACAAAAAAAACTCGAGAAGCATTCAGAAATGAAAACTTGAAAATATTAATATAAAGAACTTATGTGTATAAAGGATTATTGTTAGGGCCACTTAAAAGTTTAGTGCAAAAAATGAGACATAAAAAACAATTCGTAACCTGATACTAAATCTTTCTTCTTTTTTAACTCAAACTTTTGATACGTAAATCTCATCATAAGTCGTATATTATTTTATACAGAAACATTATGAAATCTTTATGCTAACCCCGTTTGATTTTTAATATAATATTTAGAATTCAAATCAAACTATATATACATACACTATAAATATATAAGTAAAAGTTGTCCTTAACGTTATTAGTTACTTTGCTTAGCATTTCTAAATTATCGTAAAATCTCAAGCCGATTAAATCTGAACGATATTACTACTACTATAGCATAATTTTTGTCGCGCTCTATATAGAATTCGATGTTTCAATGATGCTCTATAATATTATAAATGATGTCAAGTTTTGCTTTATAATGGAAAAAAACAATTATGGAAATTGTAAAGAAAAAAAATGTGTAACTATATATAGGTTGTCCAAAAACTTAAAACACGATTTGAATGAACCGACAATTATGCAGTAAAGTGTTGGCAGTCAAAAAAAAAAAAAAACAACTTGACACAAGTACCAGTTTAGGGAGCATTATATGGAGCACTTACACGAGATAGTAACGAGTTTTCATTGTTGAAAAAATTTAAAAATAGTAAGAAATATGATCGGAATATTGACTCTTCTTGACGCTCAATATCGTGATATGGATAACACAGTTCTTTCTGCCTAAATTGGATTCAATTTTTGTATAAGAAATTCTCTGTGATCGTATATTCTCTCATTTCAATGATAAGAATTGGCTCCATATGTGACTGTATGTGACTGTAGAGACTATTTGCCCGATTTACTACTTCACAACTAACGCCATCCTATAAACATTAATTCAAGAAAAAAAGTTACAATTGAAAAAAAAAAAACTCTGTTTTCTATATAATTCAAATCTTGCGTAGACTTTACGACATTCTCTATGTATATATATAAGCCATTACTCAGGTCATATAATGTTCAGAAAGAAGTAAGAAAGAAAAGTATATAGGTTGGGGAGATAGGTCTGCCTTTAGCCTGTCATAATGTATATATTCAAACGATAAATATTATGCCTTAACGATCGAACGTTCATCATCATGCCAGTTCATCTTATCTCACTGAGATTTAAATAAGTATGCTAGAGAGCTTCATAATTGCACTGCTTATCTACTAAACTATACGCACCTCTCAGCTCAGTTAGACATTTAGTCGTATAAAGCAAAAACATTTACAGATTACATCTTATTAGGTGTACCCGTAAATTGACTTCATCAATTTTTAAATCTAATGAAATAGAAAAGAAAAAAATTTGCGATTTCTTAATTTTGAGATTATAATCAAAACCTAACAGTTTACATATATAATATGAGTATATATGATAACACCTTTTGTAGTTAACATACATGTTTCTATGCGTTATAAATATTTGACTCGAATCTAATAAATCCTCTGTAGTGGATATAAAAAAATTGAATAATAAAAAATTCATTCAAAGTTAAAGTGTCTTATTTTAGTAATTTTGAATGTTCTCCTAATTGGATCACATTACCATTTTAAGTCTTAAATTAATCAGTTATCAAAACAAAGGAAACGGCAGAAGAAACCGATGAAATCATCTAAAAGTTACATACATATATATATATATAAATATTACATGGATAAACAAACGTATACACACAAACATTTGAAAACCTTCTGATATAAAGAGACGCGTCGCCCTTTTTAACGATGATAAAATATACATTAAATAGACAAAATTTACAAAAAAAAAAAAAACAAAAAAAAAACAGAAACAAAATTTCTGTTTACAAAAATATGCAAATGTTCTGTCTTTAAATAAAGATAATAAAAAAGATGATTTCATTGACCCTACTCGGATTGTTGAATTAATAAAAAAAATAAATAAAATAAATAAAATTTGTCCAGGTTATCACTAAAAATGTACTTTTATTTATTATTTTCAAAATGAAATCTTTTTCTAAAAAGTATTAACAAAAGAAATGTCACGGTTTCTATATATATACATATATATATATATATATATATATATACATCAGGTATATATTAAATCTAGAAAAAGCAAAAACAACATTTAATGCATATGACTGTTAGTTTACAGGGGATGCACTTGTTTTTACGTTGCCTTATGAGCAACGCATAGTTTTTGGGGAAAAAGTAATGAGAGATTTTTGTCACAAAATAGTGAGACTTTGACGTCATATATAGACAAATCAAATTGTATCATAAGGTGGCTTTTCACTCTACAATTTCATGTTTAAAGTTTTTAATAATGAAAATGAAAGCAATTTTGAAAAATAAAAATTCTTTACATTTTGTATTTTTACTGCAAGAAAAAGTAAAGAAAAAAAAAGTAAAAAAGTTTAGAAAAAAATTTTTGGTTATTTACGAATAATCTGTTTTTATCGAATAGAATACGCTAGAATATAAGTGATTTAGTAGCTTTCATTCTTGAAATAATTTCGATTTCAAACATACGCTTCAATGAGATTTTACAAAAAAAACCAAAGTGGACTGAAAAATTTTATTAACCGAATTTTTCTTAGCAAATATGTATTGGAAAGCGAAACGAAATCAAATTCATTTTTGAAGTTATTACTTCGTTACTTACATTAGCGATGAAAAATGAGTAAAATATGAAAAAGATCACGATAAACTGTGTCGCGAACGACTTTAAAGTTAAGAATTGATTCTACATTAAGTTATGCTAGCTTGTACGATGAGATTTGAAAGGTATCATCCATGATAAGTTTAGTTTCAGAGCCTAATCAAGCTTATCAAGCTAATCTAAGCTTTACTATTAGCAAGTTAACCAGATTGCAGAAAGTGGTCTAAAAAAAACCCATTTGATTTGAAAGAGCATCTTCTACCAGACTATGCGGTTAAAAT
This sequence comes from Glossina brevipalpis, assembly GCA_000671755.1. NCBI lineage: Eukaryota > Metazoa > Arthropoda > Insecta > Diptera > Glossinidae > Glossina > Glossina brevipalpis. The sequence continues at coordinate 3,077,815 of KK351012.1, forward strand.
TGATAGAACTTGGCTAGAAAGCTCTTTGATGCGTTCATCGCATAGGGCGAATCTTGTTCCGATCGGCTACCAGTTAATTCGCTCAATGCGGAATTATTTTAATAATGTATAAAATACAAAAGTGATTTGTTAAATCGCTTGACCAAGCTTTTCGTCAATAAACCGTAGCACTATAACGATGAAATTATAAAACTTTTAGAAAAATTATAGAACATTTTAGATTATAATCGCGATTGTTAGATTTAGATAAAATCTATTTTAAATAAAAGAAAAATGTAATAAGAGTAAAACGATAAAAAAAAAAAATCTCTCAATACTTTCTTGCCGAACTATTATAATTTTTGTTGTTTGTTTTCTTAGTTGCTTAAGAAATATTGACCCTAATATAATAGAGATAACGTTATTTATTTGTTGATTAATGAGTATGAATTGAATATAAATAAAATAAATATTCGATCTAATAAGGTCTCAATCATTTTTTGACTACCTATTGTAATATAAATATATATATATATATATATTAATTCCAGGAAACTTTAGCAGCATTAACCTAGAATTTGCTAACTTCCTTACTGCTATTAGCAGATTCTAGGTTAATGCTGCTAAATTCAAGTTTAATGCTGCTAAAGTTTCCTAGAAGAGTTTTGTTATAAGGGATACAATTTCGTCGTTTTGAAAACTCATGATATCATGACTTTTGACATATGGTATCGATTTTTCGTCACAATTTCATTAATTATTGTTGGCAGCGTTCCCTAATGATGATTAATACGCTAGCAATTCCGCTCTTTATAGTAATCAAGAATATATACACGTTATAGGATCGCCGATATGCATATTTCTATGCGTCAGAAATATTAAGCAAATCTAATATATCCTTCATTAGGGTCATAAAAAAGCTATGAAAGTCAATGTATGTACATAATAAGATAACTTCCATCGTGCTGCCGTACATGCTTGCATAATGATAGATTTTAAAAGCCGTTTTATAATTATTGGCTCAAGTCCGGGCCAACATGACATGAATAAGAAATGAAGTCTCATTTCTATGATGTTAAATTAATAACACTGTCCAATTCAATTGAGTTCCAAAACGGTTAAAGTGATCAAAATCGACTTGAAAAAAAATACGAAATCACTTTTTCTTTTATAGATAATAACACATTATCTAATTACTGTAGGATCGATCGGATATTTAAAAAAAAAAAAAAAAAAAAATGGTAAGAAAAAGACTTAGTTCAATGAAAAAAAAATACATTTTTTTTTTTTTTTTTTTTGAAAAAACCCCGGTCTGCAAAAGCATTTTTAAAACGTTCAAATTGGGATTACGACTGTTAGTACCTTATCGTTCAAAGTAATTTATAATAAACAAATTATTTACAAGAATATCTTATATTCATATTTTCTTTCACTTTAAATAAATAGTTTAGTTTAGCGGACTGAGCTAGATAATCTATGCAAAATGACTTGAACAGCTTATCCGTCTTACTTATTTTCATGGATATTAATGTCTTCATTCTGTTATATCTTTTTTTTTTTTATTCTTTTCATACTTTAGATGTGTTTTAAATAATTTTTATTATTCTTTCTGTCATTACCATTATGTCAAGATCGTTTTTTCTACAGAAACTATGTCACATAATTACATTCAAATACACATAATGAATTGCCCTGAGAAATTGTAAGGTCACTTTCTTTACACGGTTATGCATATTCATACACACGTACATACATTGGTATTTAAATAAACATAGTTGTATGAAGTATTTGTTGTGTGTTTTTAAAGGTTAAATACCATAAACAATGACAACTCTTAGCGGCCCAAGAAAATAAAGCCGTTAATAGAAAACATATCAGAAAAGTAACAAGTTCACCTCTATCACTCATACTCTTAAATGAATTGTATATGTGTGAAAGAGAATTTTTTTTTTTTTTTTTAATAACATATATGTCTTCATATACCGCGATTTATTCTTATTGAGCAATGATATGCTTATACTATATATATATATATGCGAATAAATACGAGTGACTGCGAAACTCGTATCTAATGAATGTTGTCGAATTTAAGTATAAGTTATCTCTCGTACATCTAATATTTCGTAACTAAAGGTATTAATAATAATAATAATAATAAAGAGTAAAGTATTACATTAAAGAAAAAATTTCGTAGCGTTTTTTCATCAAAATTCAAACGCATTTCTCTTATTTTTTATATAAACTTTGCTATTTCATATAGATGTTATTTTGCACATTTTTACTTTTATCATTTGTCTGATAAATCTAATTAGGTCATCTCTAAAGAATTTCTAGAATTTTTGCGCAGTCAAGATTTACAAATTTTTGACGAATGATTAAAAATGTCCGTTTTCCGGTATTGTCGTGAATGAAAGACGACGCTTTTTCTGAAGGCTTTATCTTAATTGTCTACTATAAGGCTTAGTCTGCACTGCAACACTGCCCTAAAAAAAAAATTTGTTTTTTAATTCGTCTTAAATGGAAGAAAAGTCATATCTTGTACATCAGACCTTCAGAGATTAGATGCACAAAAATGTGCCGTATAAAGTTCGGTAAAATCACGAATGCTCCTAACCAACTAAAGTTGTCCCAATATTTTTCATAAATTTATAGATATTTCTAGCATATGTCTAAACTGAATTCACTATACGATAACAAAATTATGTCAAATTTATTGATTTTGATTTACAAAAGGATTTCTTCAGTTGCACTTCTGCTAAGGACGTATTCGAGAATGCGAATTCAATTTATTGTCAAATTTTGTTAGCAGCATCACTTAAGAAACTTATAGTGACTAAGTACTTATATATACACTTTTTAGGATCACATTAAAAGATTGTACTTTTGTTCGTATAACAAATGAAACGAAAAAGTTCGAAAATCGTAACATTTGGTCGCGAAAGTTGAAATCAACAGAAAATATATTTATTTCTCTGATCACACTTTCTTAGTATCTCTACAGGAAACGAAAAAAAAAAAAAAAATTAATAATTATTAAAAATTATTAACAGAACATTTTAGAAAATTTTTAAAAAAATATTTTTCAATAAATTGAATTTGCCAAACCAAAGCACTATCAGTTTTCATATTAGAATATAACGTACGTGGGTCATTCAAGTATATTTATAAAAATTATGTCAACTTAATGTGTTGATAAGAATGAATATATTACAAATATATATATTTCGCGAACACTTATAAATATTCTCGTAGATGTAAAGCAATACAAATTTCAACATCTGCGACACATGCTCACGATGTGATAAGTAAAAAAATACAATTAAGGTTAATTGATTAACTTTCTTTTCATTCAGGTACTATCTTATCATTAAGCAAAGCGTTAACTTATTTCGAAAGAGAACTATATATTGTCATATTGCAAAGTATGATATATTTTTAGTTTCAATATTCATACAAAACATATAACAGAGACACAATGTCGAAGGTAGAAATTAGAAACATAATACTATTCTATATATATAGATATATATATATGTGTGTGTGTGCATATAATAATTTTTTTTATAAATGTTTAAATTTTTTAATTTTAGATTAACTCTAAATACAGCGAAGAATTGGCTCAAGAATGTCTGGAATGGATAAAAAATATAACTGGTGAACCTATTAACACATCCGGTGATATGGATAATTTTTTCGAAGTTTTAAAAGATGGTGTTTTACTTTGTAAATTGGCCAACTGCTTACAACCCGGTGTAATTAAGAAAATCAACGAAAGCAAAATGGCCTTCAAATGCATGGAAAATATATCTGGTAATAATGAATAAAATTTGTAGACAAATCATTAAAATGTCTATATTCAGGGTGAGGGCGAATCTTGATTACTTTAATACGCTAAACATTTTCTTTGATCGTCTATAATGGTCGACTATAATTATTTTCATTTTAATCTTTTTAAATGACTTTAATTAATTAATTTAATTTATATTCAAACCATTACTAATGAAAGTTTATTAAAATTTTTACTCTTCTCAGTATCGTCCACATGATGTGAACTAATCAAATTTAATCGCTGAAAATAATTCAAGAATTTAACTACGCATTGCAAATTTTAATTTTTTTCTTTTATTTATTTTATACAAACTCGAGACAGGTCTAAAGAAAAAGAAATTAACTTGAAACGACTTAGAATCTAAAGCTAATGCAATTTCCATGTTTCTGTTTTAATTTTACAATTTTTTTTTCAAAGTTGCAAATAGTAATCGAAAAGTTTTTAGAAAGTCATTTAGAATCTCAAGCTAATTATAATATTAAATTTAAGCGCATCTCAGGTGTAGTTTTGTTTATCACAGACGAAAAAAACAAAATTATTATTACTATATTAGATTGTCTTTGCACGGGAGACTTAAAAATTAAATCTAAATCTAATTATTCGATTTAAAGATACATCTGGAAACAAATAGAAAATAATATTTTTATTTTTTTATTTTTTTTTTTTAATTTTTTCAGCCTTTTTGGAGTGCGCTAAAAATTTTGGTGTTCCCACACAGGAAACATTTCAAAGTGTCGATCTTTGGGAGAGACAAAATTTGAATTCGGTTGTTATTTGCTTACAATCTTTAGGTCGTAAGGTATCTATTATATCACTACACTTGTTGCACTTATTGCTTATTATTAACATATTATTAAATTTTGTTTATAGGCTCATCATTTTGGCAAACCATCAATTGGTCCAAAGGAGGCTGACAAAAATGTACGTCACTTTACCGAGGAACAATTACGGGCTGGTCAAAACGTTATCTCTTTACAATACGGCTCAAATAAGGGTGCCAATCAATCGGGCATTAACTTTGGCAACACCAGACATATGTAAAAATATATACATAATTCTCAAGTCATTTCTTTATAATACTTTTTGCAGCAAAACACAAAATAACATTTTGAGATACAATTATCTTGCTAAAGTTAGTTAAATGGAGACATTCCAAGTCATTATCATATCTTTCTAAAAAGTTGCATTCCTTTCTTTAATATATCAGTTAAGTAAAACAGTGGCTCAGCCTTATAACAAACAAAAGCAAATCACTTTCATTGTTAGTATCTATAGATACAGTAAATTTGTGAATTTTGCTCTTTTTTAATACACATGATTTTTAGTATTTATGTTTTCTGTTTTCTGTTTTTTCTTTTTTATTTATTTTTTTTTTTTTTACTATTAAATCATTTTTATAGAATTTATTAAAATATAATTTCCTCTTTTTTTTTGATTTATTATTTTATTTATTTCAATCAATAGTAACGTTAAACAACGCAACTTTTAATAACTAACAAATTGGCACTAAGTTCGTTTTAAAATACTACATCAATCGAATTGAGAAAAACGAAATATTTTACAATTTAAATTTAAATGTAATGCTTACACAAAACACATAATATATGTATGCGAATATAAACCGATATATACATATTAAAATGTGCCATTTTACTATACTTGAATTATAGCATTTAAATTTGTGAACACTCGATTTTTTTAAGTGTCCTTATATTATCTACCTTTACAAATATCAAGCAAAAGAAACAATAACGAGTGACAATCTTTCCCATATGTTCAATAGACCTCTTTACCTTCCAATAAATTTTATGTACATTTTTGGACAATAAATATATTCTTATAAAAAAACACAACAACCATTAGTTTTATTTCTTCTATACATTAATAATAGCAAGCAATGTTTCATACCACAGTTTATGGATATTGTATAATGTTTTGTATAATGCAGTAGTGTGCAAGATAAAATAAGAGGATCCATTCTCTCGATCAAATATTTGTAATGATTTTTCTTATTTTTTTTTCTGACCAGCAGATTTCGCCTATACGTATAGTCACGATCGTGGCGAGGTAGGTAGTCGTGGTAGAACGGAAAGAAAAATAAGGAGAAAGATTTGTGCATGTTCAACTTAAAAATGAAAACGTCTGGTATGATAAGAACGACCAATCCAGGTGAATTGTTCCAAAGATGAAATGTTACGGTAATGTATTCTGTGGCACGTGAAAAGCCATTAACTCCAGGACGCATTCCTGTAAAGACTGAATAAGTCGAGTTACCCTGTTAAACGATTCGTTCAGTCGATAAAGGTTGGTTTTTCTGTAATACATCTAAATGCACCTATATACATGTAACACAATATAGCCCATATAACGTCGATGTTCAAGAGTATTGAGAGTTAGGAAAATACTATATCATCGTCCATGAGCATCAGAATCTTTCGCTGTGTTCCGTCGAAGATCTAGGGGCAAGACCTGAAGGCTCTGCCCGCATCTGTATTCTAATTTTTTTTATTTTTTTATTTCTTTATAATTCTGCTAAAAATAAGTCTTCAATCGATTCACCATCATCTTACTATTTAGGGGCGACATATTATATATTGTAAGTAAACATTAATATTGTAGCTTAAAAAATAATAAGAAGAGAATTATATAATAAAAGCATATTACTACAAATAACAAATAATTACTAATATTTGAATAACTAAATAACCACCCACTATAAGCTTCAATATAAAAATATATGTTAAGTAGATATAACTAGTAGTTAAAAATTTTTTAATTAATTTAGTACGGAACAATTTAGTAATGTCGACATTTGGGATTATGGTCACTGTGGTGAAGAATATTTACAATTTATCAGGTTGTTAATTGAAATTTCTATTCGTTATAAGTAATTAACAAATCTAATATACTCCCTGCAGAATGTAAGAAAATTACATTTTCGCCTTTGGACAAAATGCATGCAGTAAATTTTTGAAGTATTTACTTAATTGACAGTTTATCTCAGTTCGAAATCATCTTTTTATACTCTATATCATTTAGAGTAGAGTAGAGTGTATATTAAGTTTGTACAGATGCATGTAACACCCAGAAAGACGAAAGGAAGATCGATCGATTTAGATTTATTTTCTGAGTTGAACACAAAGCAGTGCGAAATAGGTGTTATAGAGATTCGGTAATAAAAGCTTAGTTTGTTAAATATTTGTCGACATTTCTATTGATTAATAACCTAACTGAATTTTCAGCAGTCCATATGTTTATGTATTTGTGTTATTTATGCATAAGCCTTATTACCTAAAATAGAATGTTATAACATTGAAAATATATTCGTATTTTCTGTGCAAAAAATTAATGTATATTTTTAATTTCGTCTTCTACTTAATTTTCTCCATATAATTCATATTCTCTGTACGAAATACATACAGCGTTGCATTTTTTATTATCACATTATTGTGTATCAACGCTATCTCTGGGTAAAACTAAAAGCTAAAGCAATAACTTACTATTGCATCAAAAATATTATAATGCAACTAAACTACATTAATTCAATGATTACAACCCGATTCAATGTCAAGTTTTTCTAACAAATGCCAAATGAGAACAAACGTTTATTGACTTTGTCTGATTTGAATTATGAAAGTAATTTATACCAAATAAAAAATTAGAAGATGAAGAAATTCGTTTTACAAATAGAATAAACTTTGATTCCACTCAAAATATCATTATGCTTCCTTTATATAAAACTTTTCTCAAATTTGCAGCGAAAATTGTCGGCTTCATACACAGCACAAAAAATGATATTAGTTTCTTTCACAATTGAAGTCACAAAATAGAAGAAGAAGAATAAAATAAAAACAAGGTTCTTGTGTAATTTACGGAAGAATTTTAAGATATTATTTTAGAAAAATATGCCGCATTATGAATTATTGCTTGTTTGCAGACAAATGCCCCGAGTAAGTTATGTTCAATAAAACTTTGTACAACACGACATTGTTTTTTTTTTTTTAATTTGCAGCCGGATCTGATATCAGTTCTGAAACGTACTGCTGAATCTATATTAAATAAAGAAGGTGTTATTAGAAGCTTGGAAAATCTTGGTTCACGTGCTCTGCCCTATAAAATCAGCGAACACGGTTTGGTACATCGGGAGGGTAGTTATTTTAGCATAAATTTCAACATTGCTCCTCAAAAAGTGACTGATTTGCGTGAGGAATTTGGTCGTGACATTGATATTCTCAAACGAAATATTTACAAAGTAGCGGAGCCAGAAAAATACGAATGTACTTTGCATGAGGAAATTTTGCCACCAGCTTATCGTAAGGATGTACAAGAAATGGTTGAATTAGCTAAACGTAAACAGAAACCTAAATATAACTATAATAGTGGTCTGGACTATTATCCATTCCAAAAGTGAAAAATATATCTGAATTGCTAATAAAATTTATTGATTATTGTTTGTTATACATCCACTCGTTCATAACCTTAAATTCAGAAACGTCTAGCCTGTGTGGATGGGGTTGGAGCTGTTTGTGCTTTACTTGGATCATCTAATACTCGCACCAACATAGTGTTTTTCGGCCCTGTACACCAGGTTATGCCATTTTCGTCAATAACGTAAGTTTCGAGAGTCACTTGCCAATGGCCCCCACTGGAGATAGGTAACAAAAAGTTACCCGAAAGAAAATCGCGTTGAGGTTTAACGACCTGTGTCAAAGTCACAGTATCATTGGTGTTTTTCAAATTTTCACCCGGTGGTCGCGGCACAAGCAGTTTGGAGACTAAGCTTAACTGTATTGATTCAACACTACGGAACAACGAAGGCCTTTTGCCATAATGTTGAATAACACCTTCCACTTTTATTACTAAATTACTGCCGGATTGTACAGTTACGGGTTTGCAGTCACTTCGAGGCTGTGGACTAATTGATAACTTGATTTGTGTTGATTGCAAAACTTGAAAGAAATAGCGCGGCAAACATAAAGGAGTCTTTGTAATAATTTCGATTTCTGCTAGTATAATATCCAAGTGAAAATTGTTGATAGTTTTATTGTTAGCAGATTCTTCTGGAACCGTCTTCCCCAATTGTTCCATGCGTCGACAACAAGCCAACAAATATCTAGTCTCTGGGCATCTTCCAACTACCTGGGAGACCGGGGCATCGGATGGTGTAGCGAAACAAATTGTCTCCACAATGTGAGCAAACAATAAACATTGGTACTGAATTATTTCTAAAAATTCCAATGTAGTGGGATCTGCATCGAAGGCCGATTTATATAGTTTTCCAAAAGATTCTTCACAGCCTTTAAGTTCTTTAACCAATTTACGCAATTGATTTGTAACGTGGCCAAATTTTTGCAAATAGTCCCGAGAATTTTGTGCCAAACTTCCTGCAATAGCTGGTGGTGGAACTATAATTTGAGCGTTTTTAATAGTTACAGCAAAGTGTAAAGTTTGCAAAAATTGCGCTCTCAATTTTAAAAACTCTAACTGAAAAGTAAAAGGATGAGTTGGGGAAGAACTTGCCCGTAAACTAGCTAAACTTTGCCAATATAAATTTATAGTCGCCTCCAGTCTCTGCATTAAAGGTATACATTGATCTGTGGGAACACCGCGAATCATAAGATTCTCACATGCCTCGTAATTTTGCTCCATGAACTCATAAGGCACTCCATAGTTAAGTATGCACTCAGCTTCTGCCATCTGCGATAATCCAGTAAGAAAGAAATGTAATTTGTCCACTACTGTGCCGCGAGATATTTTCATGTATATATGAGCCGCCAAGTTATGCTGACCATAACGACTAGCTGATCGTGCTATGCGGTATTGAGTCCAGCCATTGGATTTGCTTAAAATTTGTTCAAACATTTTCATTATTGGTGTGGGCATAAAACAACCCATCAATGCTTGTAAAGCTACACCAGCCAGAATTTCTACTGCGCGTGAATTATCATTCGCAGAAGCAGATTCAACAGCGGTCGTAAGTTTACGCATAATTAAAAGTAAATTTTTTAATATCGGATTGGTCTGAAAATAAGCAATAAATTTAAATGACCATATATCCATGATATTTGAAAAACTCCGTACTTGCTTTTTCCCTTTTAGATCGGCATCATTTGAATTTGATGAAGGTTCAAATTTTTTTAACTGAAAGTGCGAACATAACGAACCTAAAGCTTCGCATATGACTTCAGCATTTGCCGAAGGATATATGACATTATCGTTGAGAATATTTGACAAGGTTATAACTAGTTCCACTCCAAATTCCGATTTAACACCAGCTACACGAATTCCACAAGCTAGAATTTTTCGCAAATCACCAGAGTGATTTTTATCCCGTACTGTGCATATTAAAAGACTTTGCAAATGCAAATCAATGATTTCCATGATGACATTAACGCAATCCTTCCGATCGCTTTGGTCTGCGTAAGTGACCAAAGATGCTAACACTGTTATGGCTTCGCTGCAAGTTACATAATTGTTCAAACTCAAGCAATTTTTACAGAGATCTATTATAGAAGGCTCCTCGTCTTGCGCTAATAGTACATGACAAGTTAAAGGATGATTACTGAGTTTTAGTAAAATTTCCAGAAATAGATACTGCTCCGAGGGATCACAGCAGGCAAAAGCTTTTGCTATTAAATCTTTAGTAGCTACTTTGGGCCAGGCATGAACACATGGTTCATCCGTTAATTTTCTTAAGGATTTTAAAGCCTGAACTCTGACAGGTTTACGACTATCATTTATAAATTCTAAAAGTAATTTCACTTGATCTGGCACGCCCGTTAGAGTCCTTGCAGATAATTCAGTCAACGACGCCAAAATCGCTACGACGAAACTTTCGGCCGGATACTTTGGTAACAAATTCAGGCAGAGTTTTCTTACCAAAGTGGCAGTATTAGCATCATGATGCATATGACGCAGTACTGGTATCAATTGCAACTTCATGGGCACTGGAATTTGTAACGACTCAATCATGTCAGATATTTTAGCACACATGCTAATCGCGAATGAACGTGATTGAGCAGCAAATTGGCCACTAGCATGAATGGCCGCCTCCACTTCTACAGTATCATGACTGTCCAAAGCACGACGTAAAGCATGATGTACTTGCTGCTTTTCAGGTATAACACGAGACACAGCGCCCAAGGTACGCAATGTTATAGCTCTAGCCACAGGATCATTCGAATGCATCACCATGAAGATACGCTTAACAAATGCATCTATGTTTAATATTTTATCCAAATGATTTTCACTTTGTTGGCAAACTCTTAGGACCCAAAAGCGTAACAAATTCGAACCATTCAAAAAGAATTCGGCCAATTTTAAAAAAGACGAATTGATTAATATAGGAAATGGATATTTTTCAAATAACCGAGGAAAACGTACAATTGCTTCGCATTGTACACCGATCTTTGTTGAGCGTAATCCTTTATCTAATTCCGTCAATACAGAATTGGCATCTTGCTCGGATTCATTGAGAAAATTTTCGTTAAAAAGATTGACACGCAAAGAAGACATTCTTATATCAAACGTTTTTGTTTACTCCGTACTTCTTTTCTGTTAATTTTTTTCTAACAGTGGATGATGATACCATTTAAAACTCCGATCAATCATATGATTTAATAACTTTAAAAAATTAAAATATTTTATGAGACAATATGGCAGTCGATTACAATATTAATTTGTAATTTATTTGTTATCGTTTCACCGTGACTATCAAAAATTTAAAAGAAGCAGGTTAACATTGTTGGTGTCATTTTTTTCATTTGCATTTTTTTCTTAAAGAATAAACTGAAAATTAATTAACGCGAATCTACTGCAATAATCTACACTAAAGATTAAATAGCTGTAAGCGCTGAAACCATGAGCTTTTTTCGTTACGTTTTCGGACCAAAACTTTATATGGAATATGGAATGAGCAACACTCAGGTAACCGACTTTTCCAAAAGGAATGAAGAATTCGATATTACTATTAATAAGCATAATTCTAGAAATTGTATGAGCCAATCGGTTTGGAAAAATTTGGTGATCAGATAATCTCAACGGTAGGGAAAACAATTCATAATATGTTTATGTTATTAATAAAAATTGTAACTTTACAGCTTAATCTGATGTGGAACATTAGTTTCTATACATCACCTCTACTGGTTACCTTCTTATATAGGCGCGGTTATTTTGTGATGGAGTCAATTTCCACAATAGCCAAAATTAGTACAAGTATTGGTTTAATTGTTATGGTATCGATGATAATGCGTGGGGTGGGTAGGAATCAATCACCATCGTATACAAAAATGATAAAAGCTATGGAGTTATTGAAATCACCGAAAACTGAAGAAGAGGGTAAACGGGCTTTACGATTATTCGATTTTGAATTTGATTATTGGAAAGTGGATTTCGATGTTAAAAGCATACAAAGGTATTTTCTACTGAATTTTTTACATATCTTTCTTTGTAACCGACGGATGAATTAACATAGGTAGTCGAACTGTGTTATTTAGAGGTAGAATATTTATTTTGCTAAGTATATCAAATTTTTTAATATTCAGTTAACATATTATAAATAAAATAAATCACTTAGTGCAGTACACTATCAATACAATATAAAACAACAACAAAAAAGGGCCGGTTAGTTCGTAAAATCATCTGCATTCGTAATGAAGTTAAGGTCGAATAAGATGGAAATCACACAAATCGAAACTGACAGTAATCGTTTCGAAAAATATAGTTTTTTTTCTGAGAGCTTAAACATGAAACCTTTAAAAACGAGAGTAGAATTATAAAATCTATAATAATCGAATATTTACTAAAAATATAAACGAAATGTACACAAATCCTATTTGAAATAACTTGTTAACACTAACAAAAAATGATGCGAACTTTATGTAGTTAAGTGATGAATATTTGGGATTCACTATAATGCGAATATATAGTTCTTTTTTGTTGGGCCGATTGTTGTGATACTTGAAGGTAAACGAATTCTGCAATCCTTTTCGTAGATTCTCTAACTATGATCGTAGATCTACTAATATATATATATATACTCTAAATCAGCGTGAGGTTTTGAATAATTCGCGCCTTCATCGTTTCACTGATTGAAGATTGAGATAATTATCTGAAAAATTAACGACTTACGTTCAGAATAACTGCTATTTGTGAAACTATTTTTAGTAATAAATTGTTATCTAATAGCACATATTATTGGTTTGAAGTTGGACGCAAACAATTACCAGAACTACATAAATATTTTATGTCAAAAATAATAATTAATTTTAATTTATTCATTTCAGTGATGAAAAAAAGGGAAAGGATGTTATTGTGAAAAAAGTCGGTCGCCACTTTAGATGGACAACTTTTCCTTGTGAAATTATTGCTTACTTAGCCATACAGACATTTGGTATACGAATGATGTATCCAGGCTCCGTGAAATTGTTGCAAAATTACATGAGTAGGATCAAATATATAATATCCAAAATTATACGTATACATTATCATATACAATGTTTTATATTTTTTTTTAAGGACCTATGTTAGTGGCTGGTCGTGCTAAATTAATTAAGGAAGAAAATGCTCGACGTTTTAAAGTGCGAACTTTGGATTCTAATGATATCGACACAATTTTCGTAGAGAATCGCCATAGGAATGTGAATGGTAAAATTTTAGTTATTTGTTCAGAAGGTAAAAATAACAACAGTCCATTAATATAAAATAATAATCATCAATATGCATGCATTATATATGTATTTTTTAAAGGCAATGCTGGTTTTTATGAAATTGGTATTATGTCTACGCCCTTGTCATTGAAATATTCGGTTTTGGGATGGAATCATCCTGGTTTTGAGGGTAGCACTGGTAAACCTTTTCCAGAACAAGATAAAAATGCAGTTGAGGCTGTTGTACAATTTGCCATTTATCACTTGGGTTTCTCTGTTAATGATATATTGCTCTACGGGTGGAGTATCGGAGGGTTTAGTTCATTATGGGCTGCCACATGTTATCCGGATGTTAAAGGAGTGGTCAGTGGAAAAAGTTGCAACTTCAAGCAAGCATATGTTAATATTAATCTTTAAAACTTTAAAAGGTACTAGATGCTACTTTTGATGATGTTTTATATTTAGCACAACCTCGAATGCCACAAAGTTTATCGGGAATTGTACGTATTGCTATACGTGATTATTGCAATTTACATAATGCTGAATTGGCCCAAAAGTATAATGGTCCCGTTAATCTTATCCGACGAACCGAAGATGAAATTATAGCTGAGTAATAATAACGCCATTTAATCTAGCGTTTTGTTCTTACTTATCGTATTTGCCTTCCTTTTTTTTTTTTTTTTTTTTTTTTTTTTTGTTTTAAGGGATAACAACATTGAAACAAATCGCGGCAACTTCTTGGCCTTAAGCATACTCAAGTATCGTTATCCTTATATATTTCAAACATCTCAGATAAATCGCTGCAAGAAACAACTCTCCAAACCTTTAGAAAATAGAAGTTTTACAAGTAAGTAACTATCACTAAATTTTTATATAATTATTGTTCATACACGAAAACGATTCAAATTACACCTCAAAAAACCAATATACTTAATCATTTTTAATAGCACTTTAGCACTATAAATAACAATTGTTTTCATAAAACCGTTTGGTAATTGTAATATAAAATTCTCAATCAAATCTTTGAAAAATTTTTAAGTTACATTACTAATAGTGTTAGAGTAATTTATGTTAGTTGCTTTGAATGCATTACAGTATATTATGAACTACATAGAGCTATGTAGAGTCGTAAATCCTATCATATCTGAATAAATCATTTATCAGATTGTAATGTAATATAATTTTTGTGCTTATAGCAAATTACGTTTCATAATATTTATTTATTTATTTTTTAAGTGCTTTAAGTGGTTCGGTCTAAGCCGAAAGTCATTCCTTTCTTGTTTTTTGTATTATTGAGAATTATCATTTACTATTAGCTGCGGAGGATGATTTATGCATGTCACGTTTAATTACTTATGTTTCGGATCAGGGCAAAAAGTACCCTTTGGCTATCGGAGAGGAATATACCGAAGAAGTGCGCAACCAAATGGCTGATTTCTTAGTAAGTCATATAAAAACGTTTATATACGTATGATTATGCATATTGAAAAAAATATTTTCTCCTTTTAGTTGCGCAAGCATTTACGTGATTTTAAATCAACGCATTGCACACCATTGCCTCCGCAGTTCTTTAACCTTCCTTGGGATATACCCGTCGAGCAAGGCTTTGTTTTTACCTAAATTGTACACCGCATGCATTAAGAAGCCTCTTGCATTGTATGAAGTTAGACTTTTGATATTAATGGTGTGGTACAAATACTATAAATAAGTATTAGTAAATGTGGTGGTCAATTGAATTTTCAGGAAACAAAAATTGAAAAATCCTCTTAAAAATTCTGTCATCTAAAAAAAAATGTGCATATACACACAAACGTATACATGCATAGATTTATCAACACATTTATAAAGAAATATACATTTTATTGACAAGTTGGATTTCAGTTTTGAAAAATCGAAATAAACAATCACGTTTAAAATATTAATAAATTTTGATTATGTACATTTATTTTTAAAAGCCAGTGTTAAATAATGCTAATTTTGTTCTGATGCTATTTAATTTTCTTTTTTCGTAAACAACTTAGCTTAGAGTTTAGACGACCTCTTAAAAACTTTTAAACGAAACTATGTAAGTGCATTGAGATGCAGTCATACCTCCATTCAATTATAGTTGTGTTTTTCTTCATAGAAATTAAAGAGCATTGTGATGAAAATCAGTTGCTTTTACAATTGGCTCGCCTGTATGTTACAAGTCCTGAACGTATAGTTCTATTATTGATCACAAAGTCATTGACCTGTAAAGGGCACACAAACGCGACCAATCTTCAAGTAAGTCGATATTTATGACGCTGAGAGTTGTTATAAGCCAGGGGGAGTGGATATATAAGAATGTCACAATTCTGGCCTGGTGAGGAACAGGAAAATTTGGTAGAATTTGCGTGCAACTAAGAGCAGCAAGTGCACAAAATATGTTTGGAGTTTTATATATTTTATATATATTAAGATGGATACTGTCGTGTTTACCCAACAAGTAACTTATAATGTTAACTTGGCCTACAGGTATTTTGAAGTCGGTTAACTGTCCCAAATGTTCGAAGATTGAATCAATCTTTTGGGGTCATAATGTCGGGCCATTCTTTTGAAATCAGAATTCATCAAAGCACAGTTTAGAACGAAAAACTAAATCTATATAGTCATCTAAAAAATCTGTTAAGGCCCGTTTGCAATTAGAAACCCACGTCTTAGAATTGCTTAGGTACTCTTCTTTTGATTATATTATTATTTCATTTTAGTATGCCATGCCTTGAGATTTTTTTTAATGTTTTGCTTATAGCGTAAAGGTTTGTATTGAAACACTTAATCTAAATTGACAATAATTTACTTCATGATCGTGTTTTTCTCGTTACATATATTACGTAGTAACATGATTGCCTCCGCGGATTGTGCGAGTATATAATTGAATGTGAGGGTCCCCTCGACTGGTTTGAGAAATTGAATGAAGCTGTTTACTACTGAGTATATTAAGGAGATTCAAAACTTTTACAACATTTCGTCCGCTCCTCTAATCGATTTACTTGCAAATACTTAAATAATATTATTAATTTCAATTATGTTAAGGCTGCTATGTTATGTGGTTTGAAATCGGCTATAATGTTACGGAATTTTTCTGCAGAAATTATGAAACGCATGATTCCGGTAAATCTATACATTTTGCAAGTTCATTTCAAAAAATTAAAAAAAAATTAGTTTCCTTTGATCTATTACATTAAAATTTGAATATTCGAAAATCAAATGTAAAATTTCGCGCGATCTACCACATTCGACAATCCAATGCCCGCGAAAGCTTCATTTAACAGCAATTCTTATATATTTTTTATTGTATATTTGTGTTCAATTATCTTCGCTAACTTAATGTATAAACTTTATTCATGTATGTATATTTGTTTTGAATCTCTATACATATATGTATATACATTTTTACATACATATATATATATATGTGTATATATGTAGTTTAATAAATACAAAAGCTTATGGATAATAATTCTCTTCAATGGCTTATAAATTTTTTTTGGAACCACCAAAACCGGAAAATCCCATTATAGCAGCCATATCAACCATATCATCCGTTATAGCAGTACCATCCAAATCTTCGTCCGCTTTACGCTTGCGTTCCTTCCGCCTTTCTTTGCGGTGCTCTTTGTAACGTTCTTCTTCTTCCTTCGCCTCTCGTAAGCGTCTCTCAAGTTCATAGTCTTTTTGTTTTTCTTCTAGTTTCTTTTTATTGGCTTGAAAACGTTCCTTTACTTGATCAACCGTGCTACGCTCAATTTGCATATTCATGCCTAAGTTCCGTTGATGCTTTTTGCCGTTAATGTGGTCCAAAAAGTTGATAGAATCTTTAACTACACAATCACAGGCATTGCAATAATAACCTCCTGTTTGTGAACCCGGCGTGTTTTTATTTATTACTACACTTTTACCCAATTTACTCTCCAAATCAACTTTATATTCGCGTCTTTTCAGATTTTCCCGTTCAATTGGTTCTACTAAATATATAAAAAATCATTTTAATAAAATATAGAGAACATGAAATACTTTGCAAACATACCGTCATGTTTTTCATGTTTCTTATCATTTAATTTGGCTTGGTTAAGCAAACGCTCCTGGGCTTTACGTTGATATTCAACTTTATCCCATTTTTTTCTATGGTCGTGTTCATCTGAGCGCATCGACATTTTTTTTATTGTTTTTTATAAGTAACTAAAATTCATAAGCACCGAGTATGGTCAAATCAAAATAAGATAAAACACTCAAAGCACTAGTATGCAGACAAAAATATAAAAAATGTAAATAATTCAACAATTCAATTTTAGACTTCAAACAGGGTAACCAATCTAAATTTACACAGATTCGGAAAATTAAAGGATTTCCAACTTTGATTAATGTACATTAAAATTCAATAGTAATTTATTAAAGCATATGACACATTTTGAATGGGAGCGTGCTCCACAATTTTAAAAATGTACTATATGTAATGAGTAATGAACGCTTTCTCCTTTCACCATAAACTATTCATTTTTAATTTATATGGTTCTCGTAGTTTTTATAAATCTAAAAAAGTTGCAATCTTTAAGTTTAATAACCTAATTACATTATTATTATGTTTAATATTTTTTAGATAACGCGTTGTACGTGTGATATTAAAACGCAATAGCCAAAACAGATAGAATGTGTGAATCCTTTTTTTTTTTACCATAAATAGTTAAGAGAGCAGATTAATAATAGACAAGCAAACTGCAAAAAAAGATATATAACGTATCGGAAAGTACAAAAAGTGAAGAAGTGAAGTTCAGAATTAATCTTTTAAGTATATTTTAGTTTTTAAATTTGTTTTAATTGCCTCCGCTTGTAATGGGATTCGAAAGTTTTCATCAAGACAGCCTTCACTAATAGAACTGAAGAATCATTTTTCAAATGTTATTCTTAGCGTCTACTTTATAATTTTTTACTTTTAATTATTTTTAATCTTATTTCGTTCAACTTTCATTTTCGTATTAGCTTGCTATTTCAAATTTTTAATTATATTTTGTAGCTTTATGTATATAAATAAATTAATTAATTAAATTTTCAAGTCTTAATGCAGAATAAACATTAAATCTTATTCCATAAGAATTTCGGATAGGACAAGATGATATAACAGGAAGCATTTCTTTTTTCCATCTGCCAAGCTTCATATAAAAATGATTTTTAAATTGTCAGTCTATTCACAAAGAGGTAAAGTGTTGAAAAGAACATTATCCTTCGTGACGAAATTTATAATTTATGAAGTCGTTCAATGATCATTTAGTAGTAGGAGGGAATGCTTGCATAAAATAGTATTGAAAAACTGTGTTAATACCAATCAATACGAATGCAGAGTTCACAAAGAACTTTTATTGTTATTCTATAACACAATAAATCTTCTCAATTCACTACAAAATGTTAGAGATTTTATACAAAAAGTGAAATTCATTATCATCCATTGGCCTAGTTCACTTTGTCTACTAAATGGATGCTTTCTATTTGAAAATCTGAACTTTTTAAAATGAATTGATTATAATTTCGTATTGTGCTACTTAATTTTTATAACAACAATTTGATATGAAAGAAGTTTTTTATACTAGTTAGCAGCAAAATTAGTAATATAGAACCGGTACGTTTATTTACAACTGTGGCCATTAGCTAAACGTTGAAATTTGGTTGAAACTATAAACAACTAAATAGTGAGTGATTACAATTTATTTAACCAACACAGCTGCACAAAAGGAATTCAACTACCAATACGTAGAGCATTTACAATTGTTAGAATTAAGAGTAAACTAATAAAGGAAAGATATAAATGCGTATGATTGTGCTTTGCATTTAATAGTAGAAAGTGAATCTCATATAAAACAAAGACAAAAAGATACTGAATATTTAATAAAAAATTTAACATTTAGCACAAAAAAGGAGATGGGTTGTGCATCAAGTTCAGAAGATGAACAACAACAAAATAACCAACCAAAATATCGCACTTGTACAGACACATTTTGGTTGGCCATCTATATAATATTTTGGCTATTTTTGGTAAGAATTGAGATAAATCAACAAAAAGAATAAAATTGCTATTTACTATTGTAACTTCATTGTGTTTACGCCTTGTGTATGGCGTCATGTTCACATTAAATAATTACTTTAGCTACTAATTTATACATAAATATGTATCAAGTATATATATAAACACATATATGGATGCACATATTTATAAATAGAGAAAAACGAGGCCGGTTGTTAAGTATTGAAGTGAATCATAAAAAAATGTATCATTTAATTAAATTTAATACAATAATGAAAGGCGCGAAATTCCTTTAAAACGATTGTCTGCTGCCACTGCTACGAAAGAAAGTAAATGGATGATACTATTGAGTGAAAGTTATTTCGTGTTACCTTCAATTCATATATGTATATATATTATATATATCATATATATACATAGATACAAAGATACTTATTTATATACATGCATATTAGTACGCCTTAGATAGCTAGATCTTTATCTTAAAATACAAAGATAAAGATAAATATTAAATTTTATTTTACAATATACATAGGAAAAAGAAAATTGTATATATTATTAATAATTTAGAAGAGTATTTAATTTTAAAATAAATTTATAATAATAAATTTCTTTAATCTTCATATCATATTATACATATATATGTATATATACATATATATATACATATATATATATATACATATTGTACACATTAATCACTTAGGTTACCATTTAATTTGATCATACATTCTGTATTTTATATATACTTGCAGATAGTCATCGCGATATTCTCCTTTGTTTATGGCAATCCATTGCGTGTCATTAATGGTTATGATTCTTTCGGTAATACGTGTGGGGTTAAAAAGAATGAGCACTACACAAATTTCCCATTATCCGGAATGAATACCATTGATAAGCCCCAATTATTTTATTTTGATGTTCGTAAGCTAAAAGAATCAATAAAGATATGTGTAAAAGAATGTCCTTCAAAGACATTAACCAATCGACAGGAATTGTATAAATACTTTCAAGATTATCAAACTAAATTTTGTCGTTATGATTTTGATATGAAGTTAATATCTAATGAAGCAACTGGCAATTTAGATCAATTTTTCAATCATTTGGGACCGTGTCCGCAATTTCCAGTTTACGAGAGGTAAATAGGATTAATGGAAACAAATCTAACAATTAAAAAAAAAAGGAAAAAAAATAATTGTTTTATTCAACTTGCACGGAGTATCCACCACTAGCTTCTACTGAAACAATAAGTTATAATATATCGATTAACCCATTGCTTATAAGATGAATATCAGTCTTACATGCAATTTTAAAATATTACACGGTATTTTCATATAAGTAAGTAGCATTGCACAGCATAACATAATTTGTCTAAATATCGAACTTTATTGAGGGATTCTAATACGGAAATACGCAATCAAACTCAAGAAAATTTTCAAAGAACTGAGAAAATTATTGCATTTATTTTAATCGTAGGCGACTAGTCAACAAATTTAGTCTGTTTTCAAGTTTAAACTGACGAGATTGAAAGAACCTTAAATCGAGCTTGTTCTTCTTCTTTTTCTGTCTGTCATATCGTAACCGTGACTTCAGTGAACAGAGAAACAATTCACACACAAATTGACAATCAGAACAGCCATGGTCGCCATTAGAGATTTGGCCGGTGGCTTCACTTCATTTTGAAGTGAGCTAAAAAAAAAAACGTTAAACCGTTTTTTGTTATCTGTAATAATATCAATTGGCTGAAATAGACTATTTGAGACTTGTGTTATTCCACTTAAGGACATTTCAATTGCCGGATCAAATTTTAGATTTTAAATTATTAATAAAAATAAATTAAAATTTTCAATTTTATTTCCAAAATTACATCAATTTTTACCTAATAAAGCAGTTAATTTTGAAAAATTTGTCGGTATAACTGATCCCAATTTTCTTTTTCATAACTTTTCGCAACTTTCATAATTCTAACGCACAGGAGAGAGATGCACAATTTCGGAAACAAAAATATGGCTAAATCGAGTGAAATTCTTGCACTAATTAAGGACGCATATTAACTTTACAGGATCTCTAATGAATATTTTGAAATGTCACACAGGAACTAGAGTATATTTAGGTAATATAATGTTATCATCATGTAACGTTTATAATAAAGGCTTTAACGAAGAGTAAATGTAAAAATGACGATAAATCTGTGTTAGATATGAATAACTGATAAACGCGCAAACACTGCTTGATTTTTGCTTCATATAAAATTCGAAGCTGTTTCTTTTATCAAAAATTCAAGATAAATTTTGAACTGAAAATGGCGTTCTAAATTCGAAGTTTAATATATACATTTATCCATTTACTTGTCTGTAATTGGGATTTGAGAGGCAATAACATGTTATGTAGGACTTTATTTCTTTAGTGTTAATTAGTGGTGGATAATATGTATAAGTGTACGTATACTCATTTGCACCTCTTACTCAACTCCTATAGCGAACCAGTTTTGCACCGCTGCATGCCCAAAAGCAATAATGCTCCTGTTAAGGATATGTATAAAATGCTAAATTCTTGGGATGCCGCTCAGCAGTTTCTATGCGATATTCATTCCACTTGGCATTTTATAGCGATAATATGTGGTCTATCATTTCGTAAGTTAGCTTAAGAAAAAGATTTCATAACTCTTTCGTTTCGTATAACTAAACATATTAAATTTTTTTCCACAGTAATCTCTATTGCTCTGGTTATCTTAATGCATTGGCTTTCACGTATAGTATCATGGTTAATATGTATATTCGTCGTAGTTGCTAGCCTCGGTTTGACCGTAGCTTTATGGTATGCTTATTATAGTATACGGAATAAAACGAAAATAAATGTACAATTTTCCTACTTGGAAGAATTCGTTCGAAACGAGCAGGCAGTATTTATATTAGCCATACTGGCTACTATAACAATGGTAGGTCGAACAATATCATGATTTTATAGGAGAGTATATTAATGCTTGTAATTTCATTTCCGTTTTTAGATTATATTATTGATTATTGTATATTATCTGAAAAATAAATTATCCGGGCTTTCAGCTTTATTCGAAGAGGCCGGTCAATGTATGATGAATTTACCGGGCTTGCTTATAGCCCCGCTGCTGGCATTTGTAGTCTTGGCTTTATTTTTAGCATTTTGGGTTTTAGTTGTGATGTGTATAGCGACAGCTAGCGCCCCAGGTCAAAGTCCTATTGCGCCATTTGATAATACAGCTGCTCTTGCCACCAGTACTGGTGTAACCATAAAAAACAACACCGATTCCGATTATAAAAGTAAGTAATTACTATAAATTTAATTTATGAAAAAAATCATTTAATTTTTGTTTGTCTAACTGGAAATCTACATACGTATATGCTATGCTTACATCATGTGTAAGTGATTGTTGTCGTAAAAAAAATTTCTAATTATCATTTTTGTTTCAACACATTTAGTTAATTGTATTCAACATCATACACAATAACATTTTATGTAAAGCACTTAACTTTAACAAGTTTGCATTTGTTGATGTTGTGAAAATTGAGATAAAGAGATGAAATTTTTAGTGCAAGTGTTTTCAGTTACCGCACTTTATTCATCCATAATATGTCATTGCTTTGACTCATGCGAAAGCAAAATTTTGATATTCTCGACCTGTGGACCGGAAATTGCATAAATATCTTATATAAAATTACTTCTAAGCTTCTGGCTTACATTCACGCTTTTTTATTTAAACTTCAACACATTTTCTTTATTATATTTATTATTTCATATGCATGTAAATATGTACGTATTTGTTGTATTAGTCATGTATAAAGTGTTTATTGTAAAATTCATCTTATTTTACATTACATGTCATAAAATTAAAAGAAAAGATGATTTTCTAGCAATTTTACGTGTAGAATATACTGAAGCGAAAACTCTTAAAAGCATGTTTTGGATTTATGTTGTGGGGCTGATTTGGACCACAGAATTCATATTTGCTTGTCAACAATTTGCTCTCGCTGCAGCCGTAGCATTTTGGTATTTCGATAAGCCAACCACCACGCCCACTATTTATGCGATCGGCAAGTTAATTAAATACCACTTGGGCACCGCAGCTAAAGGTTCCTTTATTATAACCATATTTAAAATACCACGTCTCATCTTAACATATTTATATGCCAAGTAAGTATACATTAAAAAATACATTAAATATGTATATACAAGATTATCTGTCCTTATATATACATATATATAGATAGATTTGAAAAATTATTTACAATCTTTCTTTTTTTTTTTTTATTCAAAACAAAATGTATTGTTCAGTTTCTTTCTAAAGCAACTTAATATTTTTATGTATTGTATGAGATCTTTCAACTCACTTCTTCAGATTTCATCGCAAAAATTGGCCATAAATTTTTCGCGGATATATTCAATTTCAATTAATTCGCGTCACCACCAACGCTCTTTATACAGATGACATATTCTCCGCATTCTTTGCTTCGATTTAAACTTTCTTATTAGGAACAATAAATATAGATGTTATAGTCCTCCCTAACCTTTTTCTCGAGAGCAAAATAACAAAATTTCTACTTTAATTTTTCTAAATAACTATCTGTTTCATCTATACGTGTAGACACGATAATAGTCAGTTAGAATTACAGTCGAGGAATATGAGAAACATGAACAAGAATCCGTGACTGCCCACATTATATATTCTGCGATCGGATATAAATGTAAAAGTCTTGATATCGGCTAAGGTGAAATATTTCTTACAACGTTTACAAAAGAATATTATTTTTATTGCTTCTTGCTCCAAAATTTCGAACACGTGTCGTCCTCAAAGTCATTCTTTTAAATCGAAAGAGGTCTTCATCACTTTATCTGCCTGATAATAGAATGCACTGCTTTTTGTTGACCTTGAAAACGAACGTATTTGTCCTACCGAACTCAGATATTTCGATAAGATCTCGATTGAGAGTATCCATTAACAATGCAGCGTTTATTATACGCTTCGATTTCGCATAGTAGGTTGTTTATTCACACTAGGAAGAGAGAAAAGGAAAGAAAGGAGTTACTCGAACTTGCTCACAACTTCTTGTCCAAGAATATGTATTGAATTACATTTCAACTTTTCTAAAGTCATCAGGAAGCTTTTTTATATATATCAGGTTCGTTTATCTTAATTATAAAAAAAAACCCCGTACGACGATACACCAAGATTTAAAATAAAATAAATAGTTGTACAAAATTTTCTGGTAACAATTTACAAAAAAGTTTAAAAATTTTCAAGATTCTCTCATGAGAGAAAGAATCTAATTTGAAGTCATCTTTCGTAAAATAATTAAATCAATATTAATAATTGCCTATACAATTATTCTGTTTTATGTTTAGATTAAAAAAAGGGGAAGATAAAGGCTCTGAATGTGCTGCTTGTTGCTTAAAATGCTGCATTTGCGGTTTTTGGCTTCTGGAGAAATTTATACGTTTTTTAAATCACAACGCCTATACTGTAGTGGCTATTGAATCGATTAACTTTTGCCCTGCCGCTGGTATTGTAAGTGAAGACGTATTCAAAATTTTTTTAAATTGAAAAGTTTTCTATTTTATCTTAATATTCACCCAGGCCTGGAATGCCATGGCTACTAATGCCTTGCAAGTGGCTACCATTAACAGTGTTGGCGATTTTATATTGTTCTTGGGTAAAGTTATGGTGGCCGCCCTTTCTGGGCTAATAGGTATTTTTATATTAAAAGACAAGCCGGGTTTAAACTTCTATATGGCTCCAGTTATACTCATAATTATATTCTCCTTCTTTATTGCTCACATCGTCCTTTCACTGTTTGAGGTAATAGCATTTGATAATGAAGTAATTAATATCTTTGACATACCATTATTTTTACTAAAGATGGTTGTCGACACCTTGTTTTTATGCGTTTGCGAAGATAAAACTATTAATGGTAGAGCAGGACGCTGGGCAAAGAGCAATCTGGCCAAATTAGTAGGTGAAGAACCGTTGCAAGCAGGCGAAGAACCACCGATACAGGTTGTTGAAATGATGCCTATTAATAAGCAACCGTTTAGTATGACACATAAACCTACAGTTGTACCAGATGATATCACTGAACCCAATGAATAATTAACAACAACCAACACAAAACTTTCTCCATCCTAGCAATCGAACGCACATATATGCATACAAAAAATTTAATTTAAATAAATAGTGTTTTTTTTTTTTTATAGGTTGTTCTAAACAAACTAATAAATTCGCCCCAATATAGAACATTTACTATAAGTGAAGCAACAATATAAAATAAATAATAGAACGATTCACATCGAATATGTAAACGTGTGCTTCTTTGTTTAACGTACAAAACATGAATACAAAAAGACGATTTAAATATTTTACTTTGAAAATCTGTACTACATAGTTTATATACGTATTTATTGTATAAATTTATATTGTAATTTATTAAGCGCGATTGTGTAATTATTAATAAAAGAAAGCATATATATTTACTCAAGTTTTTCGTTTGTTTTTAGCATTATTTTTTCTTTTTGCTATTACTTCTTTAATTACTTGCATTTGTTTTTCATTGATTTTCTTTGTCAGCGAATTTTTAGACCTTTTTGTTTTTTGTTCACGCTTCGCTTTTTCCAAACGCTTTTTCATCGCCTTTTCTTCCAACAACTTAGCTGTCTCCATTGGATCATTATCCTCGAATATCTCATCATAAGCAATACTCTCATAAGCATTTTGGGGAAGAGTTGCTTCATGATGCACCTTCTGCTCCACACGATTAACGTAACGTTCTTTACCAGCTTTTTTCAAAGTTTGTCGCTGTTTAGCAGGGCTTATATAGTCAGGATTTTCCCATAAAGCAGTGCCTGTAAAAGATCCTTCAAAAATCTTCACAGGATTTAACACAAATCTGGGACCAATTTCAACTAAGCCGCCATCTTCAGACAGGATTTGGAAATTTCTAAACCATATTCGTTTATCTAAATAAGTGAATGTGTATACGTGATCAATGAAAGGTTGACTTTTTGGATGACAATTAGGTACTCCAAACGTTTGTAACAATAGCTCTTTAAGCAGCTTCAAATGAGGAATTTCATCAAATTTGCCGTCAAATGATAATAAAGGCCTAGATCCCCTCAAGCAATTTCCTGCTAGTTTTAATTCTGCCATTGTATGAATATTCTCTACTAAGAATTTAACCGATGGTCCCACTGCAATGTTAGAAATCCACATGTATAAATCACGTTTGCGTCTGCCCTCAAACAATATACATTTATTGCAATGTTTCATTTCGCACATTTCATTTATCACTGCTAACGTTTTAGAACGCTCCATTTTAGATTCTGGTCTATGGTGTGGCATAAGTGTCTTTATATCCTTCATTAAATGACGATCTCGATAACTAATACCTCTTGCAGCGAACACCAAAACTCTTTGCTTATTTGTCCAATTTTTCTAATTAATGAAAGTTAAAGATGATTATTGCGGACATTTATATGAAATGAGTTCACAAATAGAGGCATACCTTTTTTGGAATTATCTCATCAGATTGTCTTTGAGGTGGCAATGGTACATTTTCATCCATCGGAACAATTTCCAATTTCTTAGTACTCTTTGTACTTTTCTTTTGAGATTTTTTACCCATTATTTTTGAGTTTACGGTTTCTTATTTGTGTCCTAAGGAGTTTCTAGCCTTAACACGTGTTTTTGGAACCCAAGCTATATATAAAGACTTTAAATTAAGTAGTAGCGTAAGATTTTTCTAATTTAAATGGTGTGGCTAGGGTTGCCGTTTACTGTAAACGCTACTAAAGTTTTATCTTTCGATAACAATAAGCGGTTGATAGTAATAATCATAATTTCCACCCTTATAATTTATTATTAACAATAGGTCATATTGGAACACGAAATAGAAACAGAAAAATGTTACTTGAGTACACTTTCATGTAAAGTTTCTTTATAACTTTTTTGAAATTATTCAGTTTGTGCACCTACAGTGTATTTCATACTCATAAAGCTTTCGGGTAGTTGCTTATACCTATTTCATGTAGTTTCATCTAGAAACTTTACTGACAACAAAAATTAATTGCACAACCCATTTAAATTAACTTTTTAATTCTTTTATGTATAATTCACATGCTGTAGAATAATTTTGTAAAGTATTTGAATTGTTTAGCCGATTGACTTATTCCTAAAGTCCATCACCACGTTAAATCGATAATAGTGACTATTAAAAGGTCTTTAGCACCCTAAGTCTAATTCATTGGCATCACTTATGCTAGTATACATATTTCGCCATTTTCTTTTCATCGTGGGCCAAAGTCGCATAAAGTTTAATAGCTGAAGAAGGCAGGAAAATTAAACTGATTGAATTCGAATTTAAAAATATAAAAAAAGTTAAAAATATGTCTGATTATCGTTCACAATCACGTGATGGCTATCGCGATGGTGGCCGTGGTCATACTGGTGAAGATGATCCTCCAATGTCTAGATTATTTGTTATATGTAACAAAGCCCATACCGAGGAACAATTTCGCGAGACATTTTCGCCATTTGGCGAAATTGAGGACATATGGGTAGTTAAAGACAAGCAAAGTGGTGATAGTAAAGGTATCGTCTATATAAAATTTACCAAAACTTCCGATGCAGCTAAAGCTCAGGAAGAAATGAATGGCAAACCAATGGGAAACGTAGATAGGCCCCTCAAAGTACTAGTAGCCGCTAAGTAAGTATCAGTTTAAAATATTGAAAAACTTATGTGTATAATTTTCGCACATGTTTTATGTGTATATCTAGTCGTAATCAGGGTTCGAACAAAGTAGAAAACGAACAGGAAAAGTACGTGCGCCTTTTTATTGTTACTTCTAAAAATGCCACTGAGGATGAATTGCGTAATGAATTCTCACAGTACGGTCCAGTAGACAGTGTAACATTAGTCAGAGATAAAAACACCGGCAATCCCAAGGGTTTCGGATATATACGTTACACCAGATTTTATCATGCTGCTTTAGCCTTTGAAAATTGTGCCTCAAAATACAAAGCAGTGTTTGCTGAGCCAAAGAACTCTACACGCAATCAACGCGATCAATATGGACGACTTCCTGATGATGGACCCGTCGGTGGAGGTCGTGGTGGTGGTGGAGGTGGCTATGGAAATGGTGGCTTTGGATCGAATAACATGGGAGGTTATAATAATGGCGGTGGGTTCAATGATTGGACTAACCTTTCCAGTAACACCGATATGGCTGCCTTTTTACGCATGCAGAATGTTCCAGTACCACAACCGACATGTTTAGAAGTCATTGCCAGCAATAGCGTAAATCAAGATCAATTATGGCGATTGTTTGATATAATACCTGGTTTGGATTACTGTCAAATTACAAGGGAATGTAAGGCCGTTTAAGCTCTCCTATGGAATAATTCTAATTTTGATATTTTTTTATACAGATGGTCCAAGAACGAATGAGGCCATAGTGGTTTATGACAATCCTGAAGCAGCGATATATGCAAAGTAAGTAGTACATTTATTTGCAAATAGATCGTAAGCAATCATTTTTTTTTTCTTTTTAGGGATAAACTACATGGTCTAGAATATCCAGTAGGAGAGCGAATTATTGTGAAAGTATCAGGCATGAGCTCTTCACGTATAGATACATCTTTCATTGATAGTAAGTTTTATATATGAAAGCATAATTTTTATGCCTATCACTGAAATTTGGACGTGCAACACTCCTTTTGCAACTCTTCGGGGACTAATAAATGCTAGCTTTGCGGTTTTATTCAAAATCATATCGTTTCAAATCCCAAAGTCGTGGCTTTTAAAATAGAAAATTCTGAATTCGATGTTACAAATTCGAAATGAGCATGATGCGCCCACGGTTAAAAAATTTAAATAGCTGAAACTTTTTATATATGTTCTGTTAAAAAAGATTTCCGGCATATAAATATTATTCTGAAATTTGGCTTGGGGATCGCGCTGCCTTAAATTTGGAATCGCGTGCAATTTCAATTTACTCGCTAATAAGTCCAGAATTATACGTATATTATTTGACGTGGTGGATTACCCAAAATTCGTCTCAAGGCTATACAGCTGGCTCACTTGTTATATTTTATATATTTATATATATATATATATACATATATTATATATTTTGTATTATATATATATTTTGTATTGTATTTTTTACGCATAGAACGCACCAGAAAAGATTCTATTTGCAATGTACATTTGCCACCGGCTCAACCGCTAGCGTCAAGTGATGCACAAGTAGCTCAACGGTTGTTCATCGTATTGGCATCGGTATAATTTTCATGCATTTTTCTTAAAGACTTAATTTAATTTGTTCACTTATTACAGAATCTTCCCCAAACTATATTGAAGAGTGTTTTCTCTTGCTGGAAAGACTTAATTGATGTTTATTTGTTGCCAAATAAAAACTGCGGATATGTTAAGTATGCCGATAGAGACAGTGCCAAAAAGGCAATACAAATTTTGAATGGTGCCGAAATATGTGGCACCAAAATAAAGGTAATTATTAAATCAGATAATTTAGTAAACAATTGGTAATTATTCGCTAATTCTTTCTTTAAGGTTATGGAAGCCGAAGATAGAGGCAATGGCAGTGACGGTGACGATAGCGGCCGTAAACGATTGCGCAGAAATTAAGCGTAAGTCTATTAATGCTTTCATAAATTTCTATCTATTCTTTTGTATTTTAATATAAAACAACAAATGATTCTAATTACTTCTACAATTGCGGTAAGTACAAGTTTTTTGCTTAGAAACTCATTTGAGAGCACTAAGTTTTCTTTTAATTATATAAAATAAGTACATTTATAAGACTTGGACTTTTCGGTAGCCTAATAGACTTACCAAAGTCTCGTTTCATTACCACATAATGCAAATATTTTTGTTTTCTATTTTTCACAGACCACAGATGGACAAAACTGTAAGAAACAAACGTATTAAAAACTACCTTACAATGAAATAATTTATAAAAAAAAGAACATTAACTGACCACCAACCTAGAAAACAAAAAGCAATCACCGGATACATGAACCAAACGGATACTGAAGATAATATAAATGATATCAAATCAATAACCGAAACAGTTATCTCATTCACGGACCACTACCATCAACTCTGTATTGTTGTCTCTATGATCTTCTAATTCCGAAATCTGAATTTTATTATAGTTTAGGAATAGACTTGAAAACGGGGGATGCATGTAGCACACACACACAAGAATAAACGGAATACGGAGAAGAGACCCTTGGAAGTTATAACCACAACTATAATAACAACAACAACAACCATTAAAACTGTTACAACTACCAACTACAGAAATATCACCCAAAAATCCCTACCGATACAAAAAATAAAGAGAAAAAATACATCAATTCAAATATTTTATTTAATTGATGAATGCATTTCTCACCTGAGTACTATGTATGTAATGCGGCCGACTCTTGTTTGGACTTGTGCGAAAAATATAATGAACTCGCATTTACCCACGTGTTTAGTGACCACAATCAAGAAATTAACAGTTTATATATTTGATTTAATTGCTCTAATTTCTCATTCACATATACATTCTTATTAAAAAAACAAAAAAACAAAAAACGGAGAATAATTAAACAAAAAAAAAAAAAGAATACAAATATGTATTATAGATATTTAACTAACTAAACCTTTAAATATGCAGAACAAATAAAAATATTTAAGATTGTAGTGTATATCATGAATGGACTCTCAATAAAATCTCCTGCTACTACGCAAGTAAAAAGCAATATTAATTGCTTGTTTAATAACTATTTTCATAAAATTCGGACTAGCCCGAATAATAATCTCCAAAAGATGCCAAAAATAGACTCTACCATAACATTATGTTTATGTTCCTGTTTAAGTAATAAAAATATATAAGCAATAAATTTAGAATTTTGACTCTGGCTTATGTATTAGCAATTGGACATCCGTTCTGATTCTGCAGGCACCACTC
The DNA here is from genome assembly GCA_000671755.1 of Glossina brevipalpis. Taxonomy (NCBI): domain Eukaryota; kingdom Metazoa; phylum Arthropoda; class Insecta; order Diptera; family Glossinidae; genus Glossina; species Glossina brevipalpis. Next base: position 3,109,307 of record KK351012.1, read on the forward strand.
GGGCTGTAAGGGTTCAGCCGCGATTCCATTTTCGACTAAATGTTGACGATGTAACAACATACGAGCTTCAGCTTGTCGCCAATTACCATCCGGATTTGACCATAAGCGTTCAGCCAAAGCACTTGCACGTGGCCATAGGCGTTGATCCAAATTCTGCTCATCTATCTGCTCGGACCAAACAGCTGCTTCGGCTCCAAGCACTTGAGATATGTAGTATTTAGCAATATCTTCCATCCTATTATCATATACTTTTTGCCAGCCTATGTAAGGAGAGCACCAATTGTTGCCATCCCTAACCCAATTGGCTCCACCACAATCAAAGTATAGAGCATCATAATTAGAAACTATAATTTGAAAACCGCGCTTTAGTATACCTAGCACTTGCGCGTCATCACCTCTTGTCCAGATTTGAATAAAATAACGATCTTTATTTAAATACTTATCAATATGAGCGGGATCGGTTAATTTGCTTGTCCATAAAATTATTGGCACTTGCTTTTGTTTTGCTACGTAATCAACTCTACGCATTGCTTTCGTTTGAAAATGGCCCCACAACTGTATAAAATCAGAAACCCCCAACTGCCAACCCATTTTAGTCATCCAATCTGTTATAGATTTCGTGCTATTCCAACACATCAAAGATACTTCATCACCACCCATATGGAAAACATCAGGATCGAACAGATCAAACATATCTTGATATATATCCTGAAGTACCGAATACATGTCATCAACCGTTGGATCTAATTGCCCACAAGGAGGCTCAACACAGTAATTTTCCCATGGTGTCGCCTTGAAACAAGCCGTCATATTTTTATGTTGCCAACCTTCGCCGACATGTGCGGGAGCATCAAACTCTGGCATAACTCTTATACCTCTTGCTCGTCCATAATCGACAATTTGAGTAATATCTTCGTGAGTATAAACTTTTCTTTGAGAATAAGCACCTATTTTATGTAATTCTGGCCGTGCTTTTACTTCCATCGGAAAGCTCTGACTGTCAATAATATGCCAATGAAATGTGTTAAGTTTCACCGATGCCATTGTGTCTACAAAAAAAACAAAATGAAATGATATATAAACTTTTGCGGATCTTAAATGTATAAAATTAAAATTTTTTTGCATTTTTTATTTTAAGTGTCTCCGCTGGCATGTATACAATAATGTCGCCTAATGGAAAAAGGAATTTTCTTTTGACTTAGAGTAGGAAATTAGTATAACTGCTATAGTTTTCAACCGTTAAAATCCTAATTACTACTGATTAAGAAACAAGTATACGGCACAGACATCAACTTAGAAGTCTCAAATCCCAAATAAAATAATCGGGAAAAGTTTTTTTTCAAACATTTGCCTTTACTCTCGCTTGCTGGAGAAAAATAGTTTCCGGTTAAGTTAGTGTTACGAGCAGCTACTTCATCGTTATAAATACAAACCTTCTTATTTTCGTTATTATTTGTTACGTACTCGAAGGATAAGAACTTTTTACATAGAACTTATTATAAATGTGGCAAAAAATAAATGTAAGTTTCCTATTAATTAATAATTCACCCTACAATGTCAGTTGCAGTGTTCACTTACCCAAGGTCCTTTTAATAGCTTCTACGCTGTAAAAATTTCTGGCTGTATCCAATAGTATTCCACGCCATTTGAATGCTGGCTTATCGTCTAAAGAGACATTACTTAAGATTTGTAATTCACGTCTAATGTCATCATAAACGATCAATTGTGAGAGTGTCTCCAAGCCATGTCTAATTCCATAAAAGTTCTTTGCACCTATGTCGACTAAGACATCATTATTTCTTTTTGTAACATCTAATTTATAACTTTCATCAGTGTTTAGAGTAAGTTTTGGGAATTCTTCAATTTCGCTATCATCGCTAGCAAGGTTGATTACAATTTTTATTGGAAAACCACCTTTTTTCACAATTCCCGTATTTGGAAGTTTGTTTTCTATTATTTTATTAAAGCGTTCTTCATTGACTTGCCACAAATGAGTATATGAAGAATGTGCCGGTGCATCAAAAAAAATATTAGTTCGATCAATATGTAACAAATAGGATTCATGCTTCACATTGCCATTTGGTTTTGGCCATAAGGTACCGATAGAATCACTGCATAACATGTAACATACTGATAAACTTAAAGCGCTGTTCCAATTCTCTTCGTTTAGTTCGAATTTTACACAATTGTTTTCAATGCACTCATACCCGTAAACCAGACTAGATCCCAAAAATAGAAATGAGCTCATGAAAGAAATAATGAAATCAATTTGCATATCTAGTTATACGTACTCTTCCGGTAATCCCAATATTAAATGAACATTTGCTGCAAACATTAAGCCAAAGAAAACCGAAATCGCTGTCATTTTGCTTGAAGGTGTTAAATCACTGTTGACGTAGACACTATGTACATATATCGCAACCGATTAAACCTAAAAGCCAAGTAAAATAAAAGTTGAAACAAAGCATATTAAAAATATTATAAACTTTTAACAAAAACAACTTTCCCTCTTCCTCTGTATAAACATCACGTACATACACCGAGGTGAGTGTTCGAGCTACTCGAAGCTGACGTGAATATTTAATGCTTTTTATATATTATTTTAATTTATTGTTATAAGAAAAAGAAAAAAAAAGGATTTTCAAATCACGCAAACTTGCCAATAATACTTTTATTTGAACTGCAATATATTTTTGTTATATACGCATTTATTGCAAAATATATAACATATATGATAACTGCCACTTTTACCTTATAATCAATACCGAAAAAGTTATTTATTTTTCTTGCAGTCAAATGCAGAACAGCAATGACAATCTCCCAAGAAATGAAATGAATGAAAAAGCCAATATTGAAAGAAATAATTTAATTAAAATTTCAAAGAGAAAAAAAATCAAAACAAGTTCACAGAACACACTGTCGATTGTTGAGAGCGGCCGTCAATAGACATTAAAGACAGACAAGATAAACTAACAATTACATATACTCATGCAAATACATGTAAGCGTTAAGAGTTACGATGTTGTTAAGGCTGCATTTAATAAAAAGTAGAAAACATGAAACTAATTAATTTAAGTACGTAATATGTAAAGTAAATTTAGCTTACGGAAATCGCGCAAAGAAATGGTCGCAATCGTTTGTGGAAGTTTAGCTATCTAAATGCACTTAGGTAAGTCTCTCTTTCTGTAGCTATATAAAGAGGTGCTATGTTCAACATTCGAGGGGCAAGATGTCATAGCCCCAGTCATGTCAATGCATGCGAGACGCTGCATTTTGTTTAGAGCTATTGTCGCCTTTATGCGCTTTAATCTACACAATAGACGTACAACATCACATTAAAAATACGTAATACCATACCAACGATTGTGAAATTTAATAAATAGCCACTTAACATGGAAAAATGGGAGAAAAAGAGATTAGCGGGATGAGAAATTTTGGGAAGAATACCTACAAATGCAAAAAAAAAAAATTGATAGATGCTATCAAGGATCTTACAAAAGCCGTAAGCACATCAAACTTAAATGCCAATCTTATCATGAATGGAAGAAGGTACAACAAGGATTGGCAGGATCAATTTATGATTCCATAAATGTCCTTGGTAAATCATATCGAAATGTTAAACCAGCCATGAAAGTTTTACTTTTGTGTTTTGTTAAACATTTTTCTGAATTTTCTTTATAGTTCTGATATAATTAAATAAATTTTTATTTACACTTAATTAAAACATAGTTATATAATTAGCTGTCATTCTTTTCCCTCTCTTCGGGTAATGCGATCAATACATCGTTTTTCTATATACATTCTTCGTCAAGCTTTGGAAACAAAATTTCGCCAGATTTCACATAAGCAAGTAATCTGTAAATGTATTTTTTTTGCTCTTGACCCCAACGAGTGACTCAATGCAACCAAATAATTATTACCAGCACACTTCAATTACGAAGTACAATACTGAACTGCCATGTATTTAAATTCATAAAAGTTTTTTTCAATTTCAATGGGTAAAGAATTTTCTGTTTTTCATGTGCTTGCAAATACCCCATAACAGCAACGTCTTAGTAAATCTAAAAAATGACTTGAGTAGTGAATCTTCAAATTGGAACAGCCCACAAACACGATGTTGTCCAGAATAAAACTGTAGCGTCAAACAATGTTCAAATACTTTGTATTCTATAAAAAAAACGAATATTACTTCAGAGCGGTTAAAATCTATATTAAAAACAGTAGATTGAGAATCAGCCTGTTTGCAGGGCTGTTTCCATATATGAAAGCATTATGAAGCTATTATTGTGAATAACACTGATTACCTCGTGCAAATATATTCAATTGGTAGTTGAATTTAAAAAGAAAGAGAAGATCATCACGAAGAAATTAAAAACTTGATGATATCTTTAAAATTTTTGGAAAATTCGAAAAGGTAGAACAAATGTTTTCATAACACAGTTAGAATTGTAGAATTCAATTTTACAAACGTATAACTTAGATATGGTTCTATTTTTAAAAAGTTCCTATGTCTCAGTCAATGTTTAAGTAAGCAAAAATCTTTTTATTAAATTTTTGGACAGCTTGGTTCTGAATTTTTGAAATTAAGACAACGATTTCTGTAAACTTTTATCGAAATAGGCCCTTTATCCATAATAGAAAATAAATTTATCCACAATAAAAACAGACAGAAAGCAAATAGCGAATGCACGAGACATCATGTGGTTCCAAAATACTAGAAAATAAGTTGAAAAATAACACTTAAATTCAACTTTGTATTTTAGAGGCAGGTTTCTGCGTTCTGCAAAATTTGTGCTTTTTCCCTTGCGGGCATAGTTGAACCTATTGTTAACATAGTATTTTACGTTAAGTAAACATTAGGATAATCTCAATAACGTCGAGATAGCTCCGCTAATCCCACAAAATATTAAGGAAAGAATATTATTCACTTCATAAATAAGAAGTATAAATGCATAAGCCCTCTTATAGTAAGGTATCGGTTGATGCATTTTCCAAAATCATGTTCACTTAATCTACCAACAATAAAAAAAAATGAATCCTAAAGCTTTTTGTTAATTTGTAAAGATGGGAAAAGGGAATTCTTATTTAATTTTTCCTTTCGGTGTTGTTTTTTTATGTTTACAGCCATTTAAAATTTATTTCTAATATTGTTTCTTTACTATTTTTTCTCCTTTACAAGCTGTTTTACATTTAATAATGGTTTATTTATCGAAAAAAAAAAAAAAAAATACACTATACAAGTTAAGAGTGCAAATTGTGAACAACTGGCTATCGCCATTTGAACAATAGTTTGTTCCTCTTTATGTTGGGTTGAGGTTTTAAATTTTTTAGTTTAGTTTAGTTTAGTTTACAGAAATTGATGGAATGCATTGTCTCAATGCTAGATGGTTGCATACTTTAGAAAATAATATGATGTTCTATTGGCATTTTTTTTTTTTTTTTTGAGAAGTTGATATTTAACATTTTTAATTGTCTAAAAGTTTTGCTAATTAGCCTTTCTTTTCATGTAGGATTGATGCCTTTCTGTGTCAAAGTATTATCCTCGTAGATTTCTAAGACATCTGCCAAATGTTCATTGTCCCTAGGTTTCTTAAACTGTCGCTTTTTGCTGGCAACCTTTTTGCGTTTAGGTACCGGTTTCTTGGGACCATGATCCTGCATTGATCTTATACCCTGTTTCTCTAAATATTCATCGATTTTTGCATCATCCATAGCATCAACTGTAGCCGAACGCCACAACTTTTGAAACTCATCGTCCACCTAGAATTATTCTAGTAATATATCAATTATAACTGTACAAAAAAGTAGAACCTACTGTAAAATTAGCAGTGCGATCATTATAGAACAGAATCTTCTTCTTATCTATTGGCCTGACAATAAATATAATCTCAGACGCTCTATTTTTCAAAACTTTTTCGCAATGCGGTAGAGACTCTTGTACGTCATCCAACAAAATCCCACCCAGGCCTTTAAGATCATGTGACTTCAGTAGACGTAAAAGACTTTTTCCATCTTTGATTTTATAAACAGGCTTAAATGTGAAACGATGACCATCTGAAGTGACTTCTATTTTTGGATTATTAATTAAAGCCTCTGCAGCCAACCACTAACAATAATAAGAGCGTTTTCATTCATAGTTTAAATTGAATAGGTCGACCTTTACATTTTTAACGGATTGGCCAACATCCAATTGATTTGTCTCATCTAAAATTTCATCAAGTGTTAGTGGATGATCATCACCTTCTTGATGTCTAGTCCGCATATGTTTTACAATTTTCGCTAAAACTCCAAATCTGTACTGCGAACTCCCAGTCATAGTTTTATAACTGAATATATATATATAAAAAGAAAAAGTAAGATCACGAAAAACAAAATAAATAATTTCTATACGTATTGGCATCTAATTTAGGAGCACTGGGAGGACGCATTTTCTTTTTACATTCATCTTTCGGAGGGGCTGTAATCGTTTCCAGCTTAGGCTTTCTTTCCACCCTGAAAAAGTAAAGGAAGATAAATTTAAAAGGTTTTCTATGTTAAGTCATTGATAACTTTACGTTGGAGTAACCATGGCCCGCTTTTTAAATGCTTCTCTCTCCTTTAGTAAAGCTGGATCCATTTTAAATATATGCGCAATCTTCTGTCGTAAATATTTTAACTAAATCGTACTTCTCCTTTTAATATATTTCTTAAAATGAAGTTTCTGAGAATTAATTTGACTTAAAGTAAACAATTATCGATAATTTGTATCGTAATCGGAAGCAATCTTGATATAACGTTAAATAACAAAATAAAAATTCAACGCTGAAAATATTGTTAGTCTTTATTCGTAGGAAACTTTTTCTGACACCAATTGTGTTACCATTATAAAGTATTGAGTACAAAAAAAAAAAGAAATTACCACCACAATCTCCTACAAAGTTGTATTTTAAAATACAAGTAGCAGTCCATAAGACCCGCTGTATAACACTTTCTATTTGCTGTACCAATAAGTTGTAAATGACGTTATTAGTACAAAATCACATCGAACCTTTACTTAAACATTTTCTTAAAGTTCGACTTAAGTTTTAAATCCGTTCCATCGAATCGTATCTTGTGATAATCCACAGCGCAATAAACTTTAGAGTAAGTTTGGCTGTACGTTAATATCAATGGCAAAACCCGATTGTTCATGATTTAAAGCTCTAGCTTGTTTTTTTTTAAATGACTCGTCACTCAAGGTTTGTACCATGAATGCGCAGGCTAAAATTGATGTTTTTAAACCGAGCACTGACGGAGAAATGGTATTGATAGGCAAAACACCAAGCGATTTTGCAGCATGCAATACTCCAGCCCATGCTGCGATGACTGTCAAGAAATACATGGAAACAATCAGATGGAACTACCTATACTAGCGAACATGTTTCCCAGATGTTGGCACTTCTCAATACCACTTATTTCAATCACAAAGCGGTGTTTTAATTCTCAAGAATGAAAATTGCTTAATTCTCAGATTGCGTTGAAAACCAATCGTTCTTTTAAGGCGGAATTGATGGGCGAAAAAGATGAGAAGTACCAGCTAATGGGAGATAATACTTTTAGATTACGCTACAGACAGTCCATGAACGTAATGAATTTTTCACTACTTGTGTACAAAAATACTGTGAGGCTTATTTGCACCCTTTACTTCGTTCCTAAAATGATTGAAAAGCTGCCTACATCAAGGAATGTCAGAGTTCCTTAGAATGAAATAATCAGTATTCTTTTCAATTATTACTATAAATACAAATTCTTTATTTCTCATTAACATATTTTACATTTTTATCAGCTAGTTTCGGTTGATTAACATTTTTTCCGTACTTTCCTTTCTCATGTTTTCGGTGCTTTTTTTTCTTTATCCGTTGCATATCGAATCGAATTTGCAACTTAACACCAGATAAGGAAATTGTCTGCTTTGCACTTCTACGTGCTTCAATAGTCGAAGGTAAAGTAATTGTTGCAATTTTATGTGAACTATTAAATTGGCTTGCGCTTGCCTTCACCTTTATATCAACAGCATTAGGAAAAACTTCACGAATCTGTGCAATTGTAGACGTTTTCGGCAGATTGGTTATGACGATGGTTGACGTGAATTTTTTTTCTTGAATAGATTTGTTAGTTGCTTTTTTCAAAAGAGATTTTGCTTTTTTTCTTTCATTGCTTTGTATTTTACGTTCAATCAATTTATTTACGAATTCCATACTTTCCGTACGAGGAATACTAACCGCATGTTTATTTAACTGACCAGACTTTATAGATTTTTGAATCGATTTAAAAGCCAAGTCGCGATCTTCCTTGTTTTTAAAATCTACTAAACAAAAGTTGACATACTTTTGACGAGGCTTGTGAGCTTTTATAATTAGAGGCGACAATTCCTTTACTTTTCTTTGCAATTCTTCATCGGTGGCCGGCATTTTTTGAGGAAATCGTAAAAACAATTGTGTACCTTGGCGCTGTTTATATTTTTCCAACAAACTTTCCCTAATAATGTCTGCTTTACTTTTCTCGGCTTCCTTTTCTTGTGGATTTTCACTCGCATCGGTGCCTGTATCACTAACGTCCTCATCGTCAGTGGACGCGTCGCTATCACTGCCGCTGCTACTTTTATTTATTTCGTAGTCAGCATTATCTATCATTTCTGGATTAGTGCTGTCGTTATCAGTTTCTGGTTTCTGGTTCCCTCGTGAAATTTTACAACTGGTGTCAATCTTTGCATTTTTAATTAAAGATTTAGAGAACTTTTTATTCACCATTTTCGCAATTTAATTTTTATAATAAACCACCATACACGTGCTGTGAATTGGAAACTAGTGAACGACATTTATTATGTATCTTTGAGCAAATGTTATCGATAACACAAAATTGATGTTCACAAGGTGGCAGAGTCAGTTTTCTTTGATCACTAATAAAGTGGATAATTTTAGACATTATTAGTCAATAAAGTGAATAAAGGATTATTTATTTTTGCATATTAATTTTACTTTGTGATATTTGCGAAAATTGTTTGCAAAAGCATGACTCTCATAGATAATATACGCGAATGGTTTACTTCGGAAACAGCCAGGAATAAAAACTCTTCACTTATAGCTGGATTACTAGTAGGCGAATGTTAACTTTGTATATTAAATTTTTTATATTTGTTTCCAAAGTTTTTCGCAGGATGGTGGACTCTAATTGACGCCATGACTGTAGACCAAAAACATCAAATTACTACGGGTCAGGTGTTTATTGGCGTCTTTGGTACTATTAGCTTCTTCATGGTCAATATCGTGAAAAACTCTCACGTATGTTAACAACTTTAATGTATCCACCACCAAGTAAGGGTATTATAGACTAACTTAGTTATTCCAAATACACCTGCAAAATATACATTTTTTTCGCTGATTGAGTGGCAAAGTCCGAAGAGTATATACTCAAACCCGCAATCAAAAAATAAATAATGTTCTCGACCGACACTTTATTTTGATTCTATTCAGCCATGTTTGTTCTTCAGTAATTGAATTTCCCAAAGATAGGATTGAGAAGGAAAGATGAACTTTTGACGAATCACCCTAATTCTGACTAAAAACTGGAGTAACGTAGGGAGAGCGAGAATGAAAGCAACTCTATACCAATAGTCGCAATTTACAACAGATATCTGTTTGGAATGTGGCACGATTATTTTTCGGAGCCATCTAATAGCTTAATATGAATTTATTATCGTTTAGCTTATATGCACGCTCATAAATTTTCTAAACTTTACATTTGTTGTACTTTTTTTTTGAGGCGGTGGGTATCCAAGATTCGTCCTAAAGCGAATATATTTTTCTTATTTACCTCCTAATTGTACATTCTGTATATATAATTTTAAAGATCTCCGAGGAGAATACTTCCGAGTCAGGAGCAAGAATTGCAAAAATTTGGCTTCTGATTGCATTTGTTATGGGCTTCGCTTCCATTATAGCTGCTGTTTGGGTCATGATCGATGACTTTATCAATAATCGTAAGTTTTGATTTATACACGGTGAGCTTTTTTATGTTATATCTTCTACTTATAATTTGCAGCCAAAAAAGATAGTGCACTGGGTGTTGCACTTTTAATGCAAAATATTTTAATACTACTCGCAAACTTAACTTATAAGCTTGGCCGGAATGAAGAAGATTGGAATGAATAAATGTTAAATAACTCACAAAATATTTATAAATTAAACCTTATTGTAAGAATTTAAGAAAGAGCTGCTAGAACACTAAAACGTTTATTGCAATGCATTAATATATTTAATAATTCATGCATATAACCATAGAATCATCATTTGTAAAACTAAATACATTTATAGATATTATGAGCAATAATTAAACAGAAATCTCATTTCAATAAATAAACGGTTTTTTAGCGCTTGCATCGAAACTAAATGGAAATATGTCTGTAATATTTCTGAAGAAGAGGCGAAATGGAATAAAGATTTGATTTTAAAAAAAAATGTAAAAAAAAATATTTAAAAGCGTCAAACTTTGATTTTTCATTCTAAATGATTTTTTATAAAATTGGAACACATTTATTCTGACACTCACCATAAAGTTTATTCAAGTTCAGAACTTGCGATCCTTGCATCCTTATCTACTACTAATCGGGTTGAACAGCAAAATTTGTTTATTCAAATCAAGTTTATGAAAAAAAAAAAAAAACATTTATTATAGAGCAACAAATCACATCTTGAATTTTTTACCTTTACCGATGTCAATTTAAATTTGAAAATCAACTAAATTGATCAGAGTTTGAAACTTAGAAATTTACCGATCTGTAATTTGTACTTTTGTTTCTGTTGTGACAATACATTTTCTTAACTTTATTACTTTGTTTTATTGATGAGCGGTTTTATGTTACATAAAGTGCTGCGTTTATATATAATTGGAATTCTTTAAATTCATGTTTTCGCTTACCTTTTCCGGGTGAGAATATAACAATTTTGTCATTTCAATTATAGCATCAATTAATTACGAACAAAAACCACAAAAAGTATATATATATACATATGAAGTATATATATATATATATAACTTATTAGCTTGGGCTCTCATTATAATGAACACTTTGTCCATATCTTAATTTGATACACGTATTGATGAATCAACTCCACAACTTAAGTTGTTAAGTTAGGCGTGCATGATTTATCGATTGATTAAGTACAAAACTGAAAAAAGCTCAAGGGAATTATTGTAAATCTAAGGTATGGCCGGCCGACTGTAGATATCAATATAAGATCAAGTTCAAATAATTCTTTAGGTTTGTTATTAAATTCAAAGAGAAAATCGTCCAAAGCAACCTTGTGGCACATTTTTGTTCAATAATATATTTTCTGAAAAAGCATCTTGAATATCGAGGAATAATCACAAATAGATAATAGCGATGTTAGTTCCTTTTTTTTTTTTTTTTTTTTTAATTTTTGTATATTCATATTTATTGAAATTTAAAATTTAAAATTGGAAAAAAGTATTTTACCCTTTACTTTTATGTGTAAGTAGTTAATTATTACTAAGAACTACTCGTATAAATTTTAGCCATAACATAAAGCATTCACATTATATATCACGTACATCATGAGCACAAACTGTACGTGTGTATATGATGTGCGAATACAAATTGTATACAATTTTTTTTTCTTGAGAGATTGAAAAGTTTGCAGGTTTTTGCATTGTATTTCAATGATTCCAATTAAATAAATATCATATACAGTATTGAAGTTGTAAATTCTAATACATGTGTATGTATATTTCAAAAGCTAAAGGGATACATACATTCATACGTAAGCATGTATGAAATAAATACGTACATAAAATTTTTTTTTTTTTTTTTAAATGGATGATATGATGATTGTGTCGTGTTATCGCAAGCTTTCATATTTTCTTTATATCATGCGGTATTTGTATATGCAGAGATAAAGTTTGTACGCTGACCACATACTGTTTTAAATATATAACGATAAAGAGCATTATATAGCAATAAGAAGTTAAATTCCGGAAACAACATTCTTTAAAATTCCAGAAAATAACAAGCTCGCATATATTGTTCCATGAGTTTTGAAGAAAACGACCGATCGATTGATTTAAGAAAAAGCAAATAAGCTTAGAAATGCTAGATAGAGTTGAACTTTTTTGTTCTTATTTTTACTTTTTACTTGAACGGCATATTTTTTTCATTTTTCTCTCGTAAATATGATGATCCCTTCATTCACTGTATATAAAATTCTTTTCTTATATTTAAAACAAATAGGTATGGATTTCTTCTTTTCCATTTCCCTTACTATTGCAGGTTTCATTTTTAACTAACAGTCTCAATTCTTATCTTTCTTTGATTGATGTTTTCTTCTTAGCCATTGTAAAATAATGATATTTACCGGAATTAGGGTGTTATTAATATATTTTAGTATTTAATACATTAAAAAATACAAGAGGAAAATAAAATACGAGAAACTAAAAATTTGAAGGCCCTAGTGTGTTCCTAAAATGACATTACAACAAATCGCCGTTTCATAGAGTAAACGATGAAGGAGGAGACTATATTTGAGAAAAATTAAACTTGATGCTATGACTTTATGCTTAGATAAATCGATTACGCTTGTAGGAGTCTTTGATGGGCCGAAGGGGAGGATTGATTTGTCTGCTGCTGTTGCTGCTGCTGCGGAGGTGGTGGTGGTGGTGATGGTGGAGAACGCAATGGTATACTTGGCTGTACAAATCTTACTCGTTCAGCATCGTTTACAATAGCATTAGAGGCAGCTGCAGCAGCATTAGAGGCCGCATTAAAGGCTGATGTAAAAGCAGTGGCGGCTCAAAGGGTTTGGTAATTGCGCTCATTGCGAGCTTTGTAAAATTTATAAGCAACTACGCCTATGGCCAACAAACCTAAAGTTAGTACGATTCCTCCTATAAAGGAAGGCCCATCAAAACGGTGACATGGTGCAGGATTCGGAGCCACTGTAGTTGTAGTGATCGGCGCTGTTGTAGATGTTGGTGGAGCTATAGTTGTAGTAGGCGCAGTAGTAGTTGTAGTAGTAGGTGTAGTAGTAGTAGGTGTAGTAGTAGGAGTAGTAGTGCTGGGGGTAGTAATGGGAGGTGTGATAGAGCTGATCGGAGTAGTAGTGGTTGTGGGCGTAGTACTTATATGGGCGGAACCTATAGGAGTAGTAGAAAGAATTGTGGTCGTTTCGGGTAAAGGAGTTCCACTTGAAGACGCAGTACCAAAAGATTGAGTTGTCACAGTTCCATCCTGTGTTGTATTCTCAAGCGGGACCTTTATATTATCTTTATTAGTTGCTAATGTCGCGTCATGAACTTTGGAAGTTATATCATTTTTATTCACAGCCTCTGTTTCTGAATTTGCAAAAACCAATAAAATAAAACAATGGTGAATATATCGATTAATATACAATTAAGTAAAGAAAGTTAACTGCTTGAGCGTGCAACATAAATAAATCGTCTAAATCGCTGCTCTGCACACATATACTACTTAAACTTTATTAAATTGCATTAAATTTTTGTTTTCACCAATCCTTTATAATCAGATTAACTGACACAAATTGTGAAATTCTTTCAATACATTGAATAAGTGCGTGAATACGAATTAACAAAATTTAAAAATTCTTTGATAACTGCTATTCAAGAAAGATAAAATAAATTGTATGAGAGTGTTCTTACTAATCACCTACCTTCACAGTTAAAGGGGACAATACAAAGTCCCAAGAACAAGCAGAGCACCAAGAGTGGAGTCAACGAAGGTAATGACTTCATTGCGTTGCGTAGATGCAATTTTAAAAGAAATTCTTTTATACGAGAGTATAAAAAGCGAACGATTTACTTAATTGCTGACACAGGCACGTAATGTGATATATGCAATAATATGGCGATGTCCACAGAAATAATGCCTAGAAAAAAAATGGTATACATATATACAATTTAGGCGATTTTAATTTATTGTTTTATTAACACACAAGCAATAATTAATAAAATATGTCTCTTCGAGACGAAACTAACAAACAAATAAACGTTAAATTACCTTTGTTCAAGAAATTTTCTGGAACTCAATTTTGCAAGCCGACAATAGAAATTACCAGATTCTGCCCTTTTACACAAATTTTTTCAATTAATCACTGACTTTTTCGATTGACGATAATCTACAGTATTGCCAAGATTTGGAGTTTCTTTATCGTCTAGGGATGCAATGAGTAATGCTTAAGGAGGCTCCGACTTTAATACTATCAGAGAAAATGTATTTCGAAAAAATGTTGCGAAGAAAACAAACTTTTTTTAACTACAAAAATCTTCAAAAGTAAACATATCTATTTAAAGTATGAATATATAAACAGACTAACTACAAACGAAATTCGACTCAAAACAAAAGACAAATAGATCCTGTTACTTATTTTTATAAATGAAAGTATAAAATGTAAAAATTAGCTAAAGTTTTATAATCTACCTAAACGAAACTACTTAACATAAAATGCATTTTTAAAATTGTAAATAAAATTGACAACACTTTAAGGAATGTAGACGCAAAACAAGCACAACCATGATGTTTCGTGACTTAAAAATCATAAAATACGATAATCGCGCTATTTTTGTTTGTTATTCCTGTGCGAAGAAGTCCGTGTTTTATACCTACTTTTTATAGGTTTATAGGAGGAACTGCAAACAAGCAAGAAAACCATCCCCTTTTTAAAACGAAATAGGAAAATATTTATTTCGGTACACTATGATATTTGTTAGAGGTGGCCGGCCTTTTCTCTTTTTTATTCAGGTTATACCTGAAAATTTTTATGATGTATGTGTTGCAGTTCATACGTAAGGCGCAAAAAACTTTGAAAGCAGAAGTGTTCTCAGTTTGTTTCAATGTAGGCGTGCCTTCTAACCGATTTGGTTCTTCGTCAATGTCAAGTAGCGTGCAAGTACTCACAATGTTTTTGAGAATTGCAGCCGATATATTCATTTTTGCGGCTAGGAGACATTATACGAAGGGACAAATAGACATGCTTAAATCGATTCAGAATTTGACACTGATCAAGTATATTTATATTTTGTAGGGTATTTGAAGTTTGTTTCTAGGTTTAACATAATTTTTGTCAAAATGAATATATCCCCATACTTTCGCTTATAGAGAAAGAAATCCAATTTTATATGGTGTTGTTCATTGCGGCGGCACCCCATGTTGTAATTACTATAATATTTATAATAATAATTCTTATAAAATAAGTCTGTTTTGTTATAGATATGAGACTTCTAAAATTTACAGGTAAGCGCATATCATGTATTTCAAATCACAAATAGGCAACGTATAGAAACACGTGGTCGTCTACCTTACAGTATAGTGAGCGATCTAGCTGTGCCAGATCTTTTATATCCACCATCGTTATCTTAAAAAAAGGGGGAAAAACTAAATTTTACTAGGCGGGCGTGGCAGGTTTTTTTATTTGTATGCGTATGGTAATGTTCAATTTTTACTAGCTCTAAACTGTTAGCTGTCAAAGTGTTTTTTTTTTCTGGTTGCCAACACTTTATCGTACAAATGGCGGCAAATTCAAACCTTGTGTAAATTTTGAGATGCTCGTTATAAACAAACGGACGATGTTTAGTAAAAAATTAGCAACTGTTCATGCCTGAAATGGCTAAAATATCTTTATGTGTGCATTTTATGTGTTTGCTTTTAATGTATCTAATTTTAATTGCTGATGTGAGTACATGATTTCTTTTGGTTTTCGAACTAAAAGGTAATCAAGAATGTTTTAATGCCATTCTTCTGCCTTCTTTCACATCTCCATTCTTTAAACTTTTTGAATATCATCTCTACTGCCTTCTTTTCCGCCAAATCCTTGTAATATATGAATTCTTTGAAGATGCAACCAAGAACACCAATTGAAAAGCATAAAAAATTGTAGTATATTTTAGTTACTTTGCTATTTAAATGTCTATTACTGACGGGCTTTAGTATTTTACTTTGGAGGAATCGAAAAATTTCTAAATAATTAGAAAGGTTCTATATGTAACACATTTTTCGTAATCAATAAATATTTGCCAATCAATTTATAAAAGAAACTCTTATTACTATATTGAAGCATACATCCGGTTTTCACGTTAGCAGAAATTCAAATGTTATCGCCTATTATGATATCAATTAATCGCGATTGCTATTCGCTCCGTTGCTATTAAAAAAACATCCATTTTCTTTGGCTTTCGATTTATTGTTGCTAATGGATCGAATCGGAATCGAAGGCAGATTTTTAGGAATTTGTTGTAATCGGAAAATATTTTGACTTTGATTATTGTCATTCCTCATAACAATTGTTATTATTTTGTTTATATGTACTCTCAAATTATATTCAACAATAATTTGTATTATTTCCGTCTTTACTAAAAAAACTAAATTTGTTTGCTGAAAGTGTATCCCTAAAATAGATTGATATTAGAATATTTAATTGCGGCAACTATGATCCAATTGTCAATTGCAAAAGTCACAAAGTGCAAAAAGTTATTGATAGGGAAAATTGTTTATTGTTATATATAACAAATTTCATAAAAAAGGGGAAAAGTATCTAATTTATTGTTTAGTAATAAATTTATAGAAATAAGTGGAAAGTGCAAATTTTATTCATTGCCTTGATCGTCGATTAACATTATTGGCAGTTTGATTGGAGGTGAGGCAAAGGGATATTGGAAAATGAAATAAACCATACAGTAATCGAACCTTTTCACTGAAATTATCTTCGAATAAATAATATAAACATATCTACGTACAAATTCAGACAACTATACGCGTACGACGTGAGGGGTTGTATGAGTGGTATTCAAATATGTACCATTTTGTGTAATAGGAATCAATTAAATGTAAATTAAATCATGACCACGAATTCTTCGTACTCAATTACAAACCAGCAAACGTGAATATGTTTAGACGATTTAACAATTAACGATGATGGGGAACAACTCATAGAACATGTATATATACATATATATATATATATATATATATTTACAGATATAGTATTTGGTGTTAACTAACGAATTATAATAATAATCGACTAAATCAAATTTTGCGTATGTGTATGTGCGTGTGATTGCTTGTTTGTATGTGAATTTGATAGAAAATTTAAGAATATTTTATTACTTCGAGAAATATATTAGTGGCGGCGGTAATTACTTAATATTTCCCATCAAAATTCTTCGATGTGCTTATGTATATTCAATATATATATATATATGTGAATAAAAAATCTATAAATACAACAACCGAAAAGTTCCATTTTAAGACATTTGTATCGATTTACTAGCTCGAAAAATCATGGGTGGGCTAATTTCGTATTCCGTATGATCGACCATAAGGTTATTGATATCAATATTACACGAATACTACATTACTACGCATATCCCTTATATTTAATGACAACAGAAGCACATTTAACTAACGATTCCGATCGATCGATTGCAAGTCATAGGAAAATTCAAAATATATTCAATTAAAAAATAATGCAGCTAAAATTATCTGCATCAATCTTATCAATAAAATTTTCGACTTTTTTTTATGAATAGTTTTAAAGCCTTCTTCATTGATACACAAGTAAGTATGGTTGTCATCCCGCTTGTAATATAATCATCATCACAGATATCATCGACAAGTTGCGATGTGTATTTTATTGCCTTTAGTAACATTAAGTAACGATATTTTCAAAGTATTGAGAACAAGGGCAGAAAGTCCAAATTTCATATAGAGGTTTATATTTTTTGTACTTCGTAGCCTATCTGTTTATCACGATATATCTGCAAAAAAAAAAAAAAAAAAAAAAAACTAAAACTGGCCATTATTGATAAAAAAAAAACAACAAATTTACATTTCTCTCATATTTTACTTTGTTTACAAGTACAAGTATACGTGTGAAAGATATATATGCTAAGTTAATAATGGATTAATGTGTTGTAAATTTTTTTTCTTTGTAATAGCCTAGTGAGAAATACAATCCAACGCATTCCAGATTGGAAAATGTCTTCTTTGGAGAAATTAAAACAACAGAGACTGATACATTTATGTATAGCAATAACTTTTTTTACGTCAGGTCTGATTATAAATTTGGTACAATTAATTTTGACGTTATTACTAAAACCAATCAATATATGGCTCTTCCGTAAGATTATGTACTATTTATGCTACTCATTGTATTCACGTAAGTTTTGATGTTGTGTAAAGACTATATAATGAAATCATTCCGTCTAATCCTGTTCCACAGAGTTAATTTTTATAAGTGATTGGTACTCAAGCAGCAAAATAAAAGTTTATATGGATGCTGATGATTTAGCACAATATGGTGGTAAAGAACATGTTTTGCTTATTATGAATCATTCGTATGAGATTGATTGGCTCGCTGGTTGGATGTTTACTGAAAAAATGGGAGTTTTGGGAAACTGTAAAGCATATGCGAAAAAGGTCATTGCTTACATTCCCGTTATTGGTTGGTCTTGGAAATTCGCAGAATTTGTCTTCCTGGAGAGATCTTACGACAAAGATCGAGAAATTATAAGCCATCAGTTGAAAGAAGTTTTCGCTTATCCCGATCCCACCTGGCTGTTACTGAATGCTGAGGGTACGCGTTTCACTCCCAAGAAACATGAAGCTTCAGTTAAATTTGCCCAAGAACGTAATATTCCGGTACTCAAGCATCATTTGATACCTCGTACAAAAGGTTTCACTGCCAGCTTATCTAGCTTACGTGGTAGATGTCCGGCAATTTATGATATTAACCTGGTTTTCAAAAATGATGCTAAAGTATATTTAATTTAATTTGTATGACTCATGTAAATATGTATATGTATATATATACCAATTTTTTTTATGTGCTCTATAGAATTCACCCACAATATCCACCTTATTAAATGGTAAACCTGTTGAACCATATATGTTGGTAAGACGTATTCCTATGGAGAAGGTACCAGAAAACGAAGACGAAGCCACGGAGTGGTTACACGGATTGTTTCGTGAAAAAGACAAAATAATCGATAGCTTTCATACAACTGGCAGTTTTTTCAAGACCTCCGGCATAAAAGAAGTCCCTTATAAAATGTATAGCGGTCGTTTATGTTCCCTAATTAATTTTGCTGTCTGGGCTTTCGTCTCAGTTTCGATGGTACTCTGCTATTTGATAACAGCAATATTCGCGCAAAATTGGCTTGGATTGTCAATCGCCGTAGGCATTTTAACCACTTGTACGTGTGATAAAAATACAGGGGATGGACGAAATAATATAAAATATAAATAATATGACGCGTATGTAATGCACAATTCATGTGTCAAGTCCGATAGGTTATATTTATACGCTTTGTTCAGCGACGGAATGGGTGATCTCTCTCAGACATTGAAAGACTGCAAAGCTTTGGTTCTCAATTAGCATCTCGCGAGCGGCAGTATCCATGGGGATAATAGCACATACAAAACATTGTGAAACATCATTGGCCAAAAAGAATAATGGGCGAAATCCGAAGTTAATTGACACTATAAAAATGGAGTGTTGTCAGACCAAATAAAATTACCGCGGCAAAAGTGACAACAGAACTCAATGCCCACTTCAGTAATAATGTTTGAACAAAATGAATTCCATACAACTAACGTTTAAGGGACTGTAGACGTTCATATTATATTGTCCATCCCTTGTATATTTATGTATATAAAAAGAGAGGGAGTACATAGCTATTAAAATAATGTGTTTTCTTTGCAGTTTATCTGTTCATGGTTAAGGCAATCAATATGTCAAAAATTAGCAAAGCTTCTACTTATGGAGCTGATGTCAAAATGGTCACAAATTAAATGTAACGCACACACACTACACAATTATTTAATGTTGATCCTTGTATGTAGAAACGCACTTCAAATCCAATATGTAGGTGATACAAATTTTGCAAATTCAAAATCAAAATAAGTTTCTTTTTCTCTTTTTTTTTTTTTAATATGATTTTTCATTTTTAACCAAAAATTGCATGCATGGAAACTTTCGAGTAACGCATGCGCCCACATGTAAACTTGTATTTGTATGTTATACACTAATATAAATCGCATGTTTATAAAAATATCCATCTCAATCGTGTGTTTATTGGACGTTAATAGAATTGCTGCGAAACAGACGCAGCGACTTTATGCATGTATATATATATATATAACAACAGAAAAAAGAAACAATTTCCCATTTTGACTGCAAGTAAATCGATTATTAATTTCTATTTTAACGTTTAAGCAGTTATACTTTTTTTTGTTATTTTATATCATTTTGGATTTTTAATAAGACCGTTTTTATAAGCAAAACCAAAACCGGAAAAAAAGTCAAAAATACAAATCTACGGCTCTATTTTGTCTTCGACATATATTTATATACAAAATATGAAATTATATACACAAACTAACCGTATATCTTGAAAATGTTGAATATTTTTGTGAATTAATTTTTTTTATTCATGTTGTCTATTTCTAAATAAATTAAACAAATAAATAAAATCGAATAAATGAGTTTCTAGTGCTTTAATGTCAAACGTGTGATTATTTTGTTTAAAAAGATCAAGGGAAACGTTGCTGAGAATTTAAAGAAGTATTTATTTGGCTTAAAATGAATTTTTCAACACCACTTGCTCGTTTTTGTTTTTGTTACACACAATATTCTTCAAAATTAAAGAAAATTTCTACTTAAATTGCTGTTTGCTTTTGACAATTTCACCGTTATAATATTCTATCGGAACAATAAAATGTTGTTACCAAAATAGTTACGAGAAGCATTTAATTGTAGTATAACATAACGTTCCCAAAGGTAACAAATCCTCCGATTTAATTGGCCTTCGTTTCCAAGTTAGACTTAAGAGTTTCAATATGTAATTGTAGAGATTAATAAAATAGTCACGTGATTAGGATGTTCGACTGTCAAACCGAAATATCAGTTTGGCTCCTAGCTCTTTATAAAATAATACTAATAAAAGTCTGATTTAACTTATTTATAATTCTATAGATTATATAAATTATCAATATACTGAACCTAGAAAATGTTTCTTAGTCCATGTACTATTAATATAAAAAAAGACAATAATTTTTCTTTGCCATTGATGTCTTGCAACTTTGGAACATTATAATATTCTTATCCCTCAATTATATATTATCAATAACCTTCACCAATAATAGACAAAGTCGATCCGCTTTAATGTTACAGTTACTGTTACAATTAGTTATATATTTTTATATTTTATTTCTTAACTTTTCTAACATTCATGACTCGGTATTTGCTTGGAAACTACCAAACGTCTATTTAGGCCGCAGTTTTTGAAAACAATAAAGTCAAGCATCGTACGTAACAAATCTTCATTTCGAGAAAGTTATTTTCAAATAATGTGCGAGATTTCTTTTGATAGTCATTTTAAATCAAATCATACTGCTATCGAGAAGACCTTAAAGAAAGCCAGGATAGATACATACCATTTGAGTTGTTTCAATTTAAATTGTTAAAAGAATTTTAATTTAATTAATTTAGTCTTAAAAAAATTAAATCATTATACAAGTCCAAAGAATTACAATGTTTTCAGCAAAAATATAAAATTGTGCTTTCCTTCGGTTTCAAAGAAAAAATTAAATCGTTATGCAAATCCCAGAAATGCTTTCAATGGATTTAAACACTTTTCACCGGCGCCAAAATCGCCATCATCTATAAGCCGAAAACAGTACCATCTGCAGATTGAGAATATTGATCGAAATGCGGATCCCAACTGATACAACTATACGCCGTCACGATGAAAGCCAGAAAGGCCGTCTTCAAATGTAGTTTTCTGTCAGAATAGCAATTCTGCACTCAATAGATCCTAAAATAGCTCAATATAGAATACATACATAATTTCACCAACATCGGCTACTTAATTCCAATTGAAACGTATGAGCAGTTGAATATCCAATTGAATAAGAGCGCACTTATGAGCTCTTTACAAAGCATCCGTTGTAGTTATACTGATTGCAAGTCCATAGAAAACGCCATCAGCAGGATTTTCTTTCCAAACAAACTAAGTTCATCAATAGATCCTGCCATAACTTTTTCAGCAACATTCTATTGTTCCAAATCGACTAATATAGTTGTCTGGAAGCGTAAAGAGAAAAAAATTAAAACACACATAGTCTAAAGAATCTGACCACAAATATTATTTTTTCCAACTGATTCTATTTGTATTGGTTGCCATTTCAAAAGTTTTGCTTCCTATATTATTTTCAGTCGAAGCTGGATCTTCTGGGTCGAGAAATTCGACATATTTAAGGTCAATTTGCGCTAAATCATAAATATCACAAACGGTGTCAAACAGAGAACTACAAATCAAACACCGCTTTTCCAATGCTTAAAATGAATGAAAATGTTAGCAGCAACACTTTCGGATTATGGCTATATACCATTCAAATGAATTGCAGTATTAAGGATCAGTTACAACTAGGAACGTTTCATAAAGATCACTTTTATATTCGAAATCTCTTACCATAACACCCACAGCTTTATTCTTGTATTGCTTCCAAGTCTCCAGTTTCTTATAGAAACATAGAAAAATTTGATGAGCCGTAAGGAACTATAAAAAGTAAATAGATGTTTCAGTTTTTTGTGATCCACTTTAAAGGGTTTACCTGCTTCTTAGACTTTTCTAAATTGAACTTTTCACAAAAGCGATATTTTATCATGCATCCTGTATGCAGTATAGGTTTGCCTTAAGATTCTATAAAAATTTCTTATTTGATATTTTTTCACCAAACAAGATAATTTTCTGCAAAGTCACCTTTGAAAGTTTGAACTGGCGTAATTAAACTGAGAAACATTGTATTGTATTGTAAAATCAAAATTCATCATCTATAACCAGAAAAAGCGTGAACATTAATTAAATGGTGAAATAGTAATCAATGGTTAATTTTAATCTGTAGCTTTTTAACTTTAATTTTTAACCTTTTCCTTTTCTTTTAATTTAATTATGGAAACTTTAACGGACGCAAAATGTCTGACTGAGAAATAAACAAAAATGAATAATTGTGAATACTTCTTAGGTTTTCTTTAAAGCTCCTTCCCTTATAATTTCGGCATACGTTTGAAGGTAGAATACATGGAATATATCGTAATATGAAATCATTTCTACATAAAATTGATAACCTATCACTAAACGGTTGTTTTATTCGCATTTTTAAAAATTGACCCATATTTATTTTTCGTGCTTAATTGAAATGAATATACGAATTGCAACGCTCACCTATGCTCTATAACATCACAATATTAATAATTTTATTTGTATTGAAATATCTGTATTCTTTATTAACCATTCAAAAGACAAATGTATCGATACAATATGTATATCATCACACATATATGCTTATTCTTAATAATTAATTCATATAATGCTTAGGTGGAGTGAGAGTATATGCCCAAAATGTAATGTGAGTCTCCTTTGGTTGCGGTTATTGTCTCGCATACAAAAATAAAATAAGACTCTCAAGTTTAAGTTTATATGAATGGCAATAGTGATTTTTTAGTCATTCTACAGTATATTTTTTTTTATTATTTCTCTTATGAATTTTATGTAGAACTTTATTTAACACAAAACACATATCTATTTTCTCGCAAACGCTACCACTTCGAAAGTACTTGAATTATTAACATAAAAAAAATTTATCTAGAGAGACTTCTATAAGCTTACATACAAAAGCAGTAAGTAACGCTGCACTCAAATTTGCTAAATTTTTTCTTCTGATCTTATTTCGGATTTGTTTTAAATAACTTTTATTTGAATTTTCTGAGTTTGTTTGGATCACATTTCTTTCCTTTTTGCATAACTTTATACGGCAAAACTACCAAACGTGCTACTAAAATGGGAAAACTCGTTTAAAATAGTCTACATTATTGAGAGTTACTCATTCGTTACAATTTATTCACTACGATGGAGGATTATTCTTTGTTAATCACTCGTTAGTTTACTTACGGCCTACAAAAAAATATTCAATTTCGTATACTTCTGCTGTCATATGAGAGAAAATCTTTCAAATACTGTCTAGCTTAACTCCCGAGATCATAACGTTTGTTTACTTTTCGTTGCACACCATCGTCATTTTAGCCTGCAGATTTGGCTAAAAATAAATTTGAAACAAAATGTCTTGTCTTGTAGTAAATTAAGTGTTTGTCAAAATCTATGAAATTTGCTCTATCTCATGCTTCACTTTCTTTACAAATGTAGGAAACTTAATACAATTAGAAATGAACCGATTTGGATTAACTCTTTAAGTAGCTTTAATTGACTTCAGTTAATCACTTTTAAAATCAATAATTTTTATTGAAAAATATTAATATCGACTTAATCAAAAAACGCTTATTCAAAACCTCATTTCAAATATTAATATAATTTTTTTATATACCACGCTAAAATTCATAAGATATCATTATTTATTTCATTGTTAGCTCATATTAATAAACAAATGCAAATAAGAATTATTTTTCTTATAAATTTGAAAAAAATTAAGTTTTCATAAGGAACAAATGGAATGAAATAATAAACAATAAGAAGAAAATCAACTTAAGATTGAATGAGTTAAAGAATAGGCATTCCTTAAGTTATGAAAGAGTTACAACGACTTAATTTTCATCCTGTAAATTTCATGCTGATCTTAAATTAAATGAAATTGAGTGTTTTATGGGATCCTATTGTCTATATCAGAATTCATTCAATTCGCATTAAGTTTAACAAACATTTTGAAAATTTTGTTAGTTGCAAAAAATTATTTTGCTCTAATAAGCTTTATATAAGATTAATTATTACATATATATTATATATAATATGAAATATATATTGCACTTTTAAATGGAATTAATAAACCTAAAGTCTACTTTAGTACCATTAATGATGAGATTGTAAAACCCGATAAATTGTGTGTGATGTTAGCTTTAAAAGTGCCTAAGTAAAGGTAATCAGTGCTACCAAGTTATCGATAATTTTTAGTTTCTCGAAAAAAGTACATAATTGACGGAAACTTTTCATTTGAAGTTTTAATTTTTTAGAGATTTCTTTTGTATTAATTGAATTTATAGGCAATTTAAAATTACTTTAAAGTGGTAAAAAACGAAGAAAACTTTTAAAGATAGCCCGCTTAAGAATAAACAATTTGGAAGATATAGAATAATATGTGCATTTTGAAGGTGTGTGATTGTGTGTAAAACAATTTTCGTACTTTTTTTTTCTGGTGACGATTTTTTTTATTTAAAGGAACACAAGAGTGAAACGTAATATTTCTTTATATTGAAGATTTTTACGGAAAATCTTTGCTCTCGGAGCGAATCTCCATACTTAATATTTATTTTCTCTCCCTCTCTCTTTCCCTCTGTATAAATATTTGAAAAAAGGATATTGACTCCTAGAAGCACTGAAAATAATGAGTACAAAAATTAAAAAATAAGGTCCCCTGAATATATTTAATAAGAGTTTAAGAATATATCAGCAAAAGATTGTTGGGGCCCAAAAGTAAACGCAACATTACTTAATACAAAAAATCAGTGTATATGAACGAAATTATAAATAAGAACGAAATAAGACTTGTAGCTCTTCTTAAAACATATTCGTATTTCATACTGGGGTTCACTTTGCAGTCAACTAAACTATATTCGTTATTTGTTCTTTATTTGCAACATTGGAGAAAATGGAATAAAAGTTCAGTCTTCAGCTGTTCTTTGTTTACAACATTAGATTAAATGTAATAAAATTCTACTTTCAGCTGTTCTATGCTTACAACATTAGGGGAAATCGGATAGAATTGTAGTTTTTGGCTTCTCTTAGTTTGTAACATTAGAGAAAATGCGATGGAATTCCACTTTTCAATTCTCCTTTGTCTATAATTAAGAGATAATTGCGAAATTCAAACTAGTTTTGTTCGTGTAATTATTTTGTCGGTAAAAATTGAACCGAATTCGAGAGGCAAAAATCTAAAAATGTCTACATCTGTTACTATATAAACTTGCATGGGAAAGTGTGTTGTTGTCAAATTTCAATAATAAATTATCGATGATGTTTATTTAGACAACGTTGCCCTCAGCATCATCAATTTCGCGTTTGTATCCTAAATATCTCTTCTCAATATGCCTAAATGTGGTACGAAAATCGTACGATTTCAGTTTTAGTCACTCGTCTTAATAAGTATGTGCATTTGTATATGAATTCTCTTAAATTTATTATATCAAACATTAGCTTTTTTTTAAATAGTTTCTATTTTATTAAAATATATCTATTTTATTAATATATATGTATATAAATATATATATATATATATGCATATATATAATATTGCAATCAGCTGAGAGCTTTGTGTTTTTTCTATTGCTTGTTGCTGTCATAGTACGGTAGTTATTAACATTGTGCAAATATTACAAAGTTTTTAAAAAATCCTGTCAGGAATTAACCTTATGCAATTTCTGAAGTGGATTGAAAATAGGGGAGTTTGCATTGCTCATGTGTTTATATTAATTACTCTATAAGCGTATGTATTTTGAAAAAGCTTGTCTATTTTAGAGTTCAGTTGGATATAAATACTAATAATATATACATAAATGATGAAATAAATTAAAACATTTATAAAATGTATAAAATTGCAATAAAAATGAGCTCATAATATAGGTATTTAGGCGAATCGTGATTATCTATTGGACAGTTTTGAAATTTCTGTAAACTAAGCCCCATTAATTGAGCTTCATTCAAATAAAGAAAAGAAACTAATTCATTCATTTATCCATATTTGCGCGATGATGTTTCTAGGTGCATTAAATGGATTAATATGTCCATGTGTCGAGAAACTAGGCACAGTGCTTAACTTATTATTATTAAAAGTCTTCGCAACAAATTTATCTTTTACTCTATTTTTGCGATAACTTGAATGTCAACCTGCGGATGTTCATGATTAAGTGGATTTAAAAATTTTTAGCTGGTTCGTAATTTCGGCATTTTTTATGATTAACAACAAAATTTTCTTCAATTTAGTAATGAATAATAAAAAGTTATTTAGCCAAATTATTTTCATTACTAGATTGAACTAATGTAAGTGTGAAATAGTAAATTTGTGCTTCTGTTGTAAATTTTTTAGAATGCCGTTTCAGGCACCGTCGTGGACAGAATTCTATACCTGTCCAATCTGTGGTAATGAATTTTCAGTTAATCAACGTCAGCCAGTAAGTTTGGGTTGCGGTCATACAATATGTCGAGTCTGCCTTGCTACAGTATACAATCGCCAGTGTCCCTTTGATCAGGTATGTAAAGATTTTGCTCTTGATTTGTGTAATTAAAAATTCTTTCTAAATAAATCTGTTTTATTGGCAGACTTCAATAACAACTGATGTGGACAATTTACCTATAAATAATGCTCTTCTACAATTATTGGATTCAAGAAATTCAAAAAAGGTTGGGATCGATAACGAGACTTCTATCAATATAAAACTAACGAGTAATAACAATAATAATGAGAACAACAATGGCGAGAGTAATACCGATCTATGTGATAAGCATATTCCGCTTAGTGTTCGAAAGTTAAATTCAGAGGATTTCAAGTGTTATAAATCAGCCCAAAAATGCATAGAAGAACTTGCCCAATATCTAAAATCATTTGTTACCAACAGTGCCAGTTTATTAACTCGGCCGATGCTCCGCAAATTGGTCACTTTGGTAAATTGTCAACTCATGGAAGAGGAGGGAAGAACACGAGCTGTAAGAACAGCTCGCCTTTTAGGTGAGCGTACAGTGACCGAGTTATTGCTACAACACCAAAATCCTCAGCAGTTGAGTCTATATCTGTGGGCTGCAGTACGTTCGCGTGGATGCCAATTTTTGGGTCCTGCTATGCAAGAAGAAGTTTTAAAACTGGTACTACAGGCTCTGGAAAATGGTTCTGCTTTATCTCGCAAAGTTTTAGTAATGTATGTTGTGCAACGTCTAGTAGAAAATTTTTTACCAGCCTCTAAAACAAGTATTGGGCATGTGGTACAACTTTTATATCGCGCCAGTTGTTTTAAGGTATCAAAACGCGAAGGAGATTCGTCGTTAATGCAATTAAAGGAAGAATTTCGAAATTATGAAGCTTTGCGTCGTGAGCACGACGCCCAAATTGTACAGATCGCAACTGAGGCCGGTTTGCGAATAGCTCCAGACCAATGGTCTTCGTTGTTATATGGGAATACAGCCCACAAGTCACATATGCAGAGTATATGTGATACATTGCAATCGCCGTCGTCGTTTGCTCAATCTGTTCAAGAGTTGGTTCTAGCCTTGCAGCGCACAGGTGATCCCACCAATTTGTTTAGTTTACGTCCTCATCTTAAGCATCTTACCGGGATTGATCCTTCTCTGGAGAGTCCTTCACCTTCGTGGCAAGATGTTGAAAATGCTCTCGATGCTGTTCGTCATGTGGTATTAGGTTTGGTAAAATTTGTGCAATTTCACAGCAATCGAAAAGCTCAGGATTATTCGGTATCGTCGGCTAATGCTAATGGGAAATATAAAATAAGTTTATGTCGCGACCTCACTAAAAAACGTGTTTGTCCACGTGGTCCTAACTGTACATTTGCTCATTCCACCGAGGAACGGCAAAGGTATCGCGCTAAAAATAGAAGAAATGCGTCTGGAAAGAATGTCTGCCGAATTCCTGCTAGCACTAGTCAGTCCACAGAAAATGCAGATAAGGAATTTCAACAACAACCGCAGCAGTCAAAACAAATTCCGTCTCCCAGTCAAGCGCAGAACCAACATATTCCTTCAATGCCACAGATACAGAGTAGTTCGGAGCCATCGTCTTCACCTATAAAGTTGAAAAATTCACCTATGCATCATTTTACAGTGAAAGACAACACAGCTTGTATGGTGCGGAACAGTGGCGTGGAGGGAGCATTTGGCGATTCAACGACTCATTCACCTTTGACTATGCAGGCTTCTTTGAATGTCCTACACCCAACGCCTCTCGTATCGTCAGGCACGATGCCACCGGCGCAAACTTTCGAAAATGTTCCATTTGGTCCCATGAACCATGCGGGGAAACTTGTACGGATTCCACCCGCGGGTATGAATGTGCCACCTAACATGCGCTCCCCAAATAATAGAGGACCGACACAGACCGGTATGCATACAGTAAGACCTATGCTGAGCGCGTCAACGAATATGGCGGCAAGTGTTAACCCACCGAATATTCAAAGCACAAACCCAAACAAATCTCTCGGAAGTCCACTGAGCAAGAAATCCTTATTCAGCAACCCAATAGCAGCCGATTTCTATGCCGTCGGTCCAATAGGACCTAAAGCCCATTCACCATCATTATTTAATAATACATCTATAGATGCCAACGCCACGGTGACTCTAAATTCACCTCTAGGAGCGGATTTCCCTTTGGGATTTGCAAAGTCCAAAATGAAGCCTTCTGTACCATCTGCATCCACTCCATTATGGGATACTCAACAACAATGCCAACCTCTCTTGAATCCCCATGAATTAATTCAAAGCTCAAACCCCCAGAATCCGAATCAACATCATCTTATGTTTATGTCGCCCGCTACAGACATACCAACAGTTTTTGAAAAGAATTCCTCAGGCTTATTATCTGATAATTTTATTTTTGACAGTGCTTTTTGTTCAAACAATAACAACGATAATAGTCCGGAACTTGATTTCATGGATCACACAGGAAACACTCTAAATGAAAATATGTTACCGCCAGCAGGACAAAACATATTGTGGAGTCCATGCAATAATAGTAATAATAATAACTTGATGGGAGCTACCTCAATACTTAATAGTAGTCCTGCTGCTGGTGTAAATGAAAATAATGCTATGAATATAGAGACAGCCACTCCCTCTTTATTTCGTGATCGTGATAGTTTTGTACGCTCT
Organism: Glossina brevipalpis; assembly: GCA_000671755.1. NCBI lineage: Eukaryota > Metazoa > Arthropoda > Insecta > Diptera > Glossinidae > Glossina > Glossina brevipalpis. The sequence continues at coordinate 3,139,226 of KK351012.1, forward strand.
GACTCTATATTAGATGATGATGCATCCACTTATGATGTGCCCACTACGACAGCTGCTTTGGGCAGTAAATATGGGCCCATATGTCCTATGTATAAAGGTTTCACACCTTCCCCCGGCCCAAACCCTTATGCTAGCAATGCTTTTAGCGATAACTGGGACAAGCCCAACCAGAATCCTACCATCAGTATGGCCGATTCGAATTTCTCCATGTTTTCTATGGATAATGATAACACGCTGGCAATGTCAATGCAAAAACATATGCCACAACCAATGACTGATTCCTCCACCAGTGTTCCACATCCACATTCGGCATTTGATAATTTTAATAGCATGCAAGCTGCCCTCTCGAAGCTATCGTTAAATTTCAATTCAAACGTTCCTCCCGCCAATGCTGTGAACGTCAATGATCCAACAATCGGAGGCAATTTAAATAATTTTAAATTTGATCTCAACCCATTGAGCAATATCCTAGGCTCCAAAAGTTTTAGTGCGGATTTGGGAAAGGTAAGTGCAAATGTTACGATATTAGTGTGTATGCAATGCTACTGGTATGTAGGTTACGATTTGGTTAGTTATAACCAATCATTTAGTAGTTCTGTTCAAAATGCTGCAATCGTCATCGTTGGGGTCTGTCTGTGCACCATTAGTATAAGATCTTTGGTTAGCATACTTACAATCGCACAACTTTATTCGATGTCAGGTAAGTTTTAGTAAAATGACCTCAATGTGTGATTTGTATTTAATTTGGGTGCTAAACCCCTACCATTTGCAGTCTAGATGAATTGACTTAACTCTTTGCACTCTGGGGCTCCGAAGTAAAGCCATTGAAAATTTGTCTTCAAACTTGAGAGCTTCGCTATGGAGACTATGCACAAATAATTGTCAGTTCATAAGATGAGGGCAACAGCAAATCGTAGTATATTCTAATAGAAAAATTCGGGCTAAAATGATCCTTGAAGAAATTCCCAAACTTAGAATAACATTAATTTCTCTGTTGAACACTCATTGACTGTCTGTTCGATTAATTTGAAGCTTCGTTTTTTCGACTGATATAAAAACGTCAGAGAATTTTTTTAGAAAATCATGGCGATATCATTCCATTGATGTCGATACAATTGTTCATAACTTCTTAATCTAATCTACACATATAGAATCACAAATGGATTTATCGTTTCGCGCAAAGGATCCCGCCCTTTAACATTGCTTAACATAGATTCCTAGATTAATCAGTAAATTGATTATTTTCTTGTTTTATATGTATGTTAATGCTTTTTCGTAAATTTTATTATTGTTTCGTTTGGTGAAGACTACCGTGGTTAGTGATGATCATATATGGAATAACTCAAATAACTCAAAACAATCAACGATGAGTTTAAATTTAAATAATTTTTGGGGTGATGATATATCGTATTCAAAATCTTCAAATTTAAGTACAGTTACAATGTCACCAGCAACGCCTTTTATTGTTAACCGGCAGCATAGGCAGATTGGTCAACAACAACAACAACAACAAGAACAACATGCACAACAACAGCAGCAGGAACAACATCATCGAACAACACAGGAAATAGATGAAAGCTACGATAGAGCTATATTGCGTGACTCTGAATTAGATGCGCGGATTACCGAAATAGTGGAGAAAATCTGGCCATGTGCAGATGACAATGTTAAGCTTGATTAACTGATACAGCAACAACATGAAGCAAAGTAAGGTAAACTATCAAAGAGTCAACATTTAATCATACAAATCCAGTAATATTTATGCAGACAGACACTACCACGACTATACTAAACTAATATTACTTCTACATTCACTAAAAGTTTATGTCTCAGTATGTAGCTGTGTTTTCAAATTTTCATTTTAAAAAGTGATAGTCTGTAATATTTTACGGGATAATTTTCATTCTCTCGATTAGCGGGCGAATTAATTTTTCCATAATAATTATTTCTGTTTTTAGGTTTTTATTAATTATGTAAATTTTAATTAATTAAAAGTAATTGTATGAAATTTTTGAGATTGAAATTTATATCAAGATGCGATATATATTTTTTGTACACAATTTTTAAACTAAAACCGAAAAGGATTGTTTTTCAATTTCATTTAATCGTAATCATAAAACGTACTATTATTGTTGTTGTAGTTATTGCCCTCGTCATCATCATTGCCGTCTTAGGTAAGCAGCGTGCGCTTGCTAAACTTTTTATCGGTAACAAATTCATTTAGACTTGTATTCAGGTAGGGCAATACGATTAAAGACGTCTTTAACCACCAACTATCTGAACGAAAGATTTTGCAATATACTAAATCAACATAACAAATGTAATGTCAGCATTAATAATTTCTATATATATATATATAATATCGTATTATTTATATATATATATATATGTATATATATATAAATTTACGTGTATATATATATATATATATATATAATGCATATATATATATATATATATATATATATTATAAGTATGCGTATGTATGTATGTATGTGTATATGTGTATATACGTAAATTTAAAAAGTTAAAGATAAAGCAAAAAGATTATACACACATATATATATATATATATAATATATATATATTTCTTAAAGAAATTTAAATTACGCTATTGTGCGATGTTAACTATTATAATTATACTTACGATGATTATCTAACAAGTACTATATATATATGTATATAAATAAATATATATATATATATATATATATTAATTATTGTTTTATTTTGATGAAATTGTAAATCTTTTTATATATATTTTTATAAAATCGATAAAATATGTTATGCTGCAAAAAGAAGAGCAAAAAAAAAAAACAAAATGATTACGAACACAAGCAAAAAATTCGTTTATGCATATTTTTTTCTTTTTTTTTTTTTATTCTTTTTTTTTTTTTTTTTTTGTAGCCAAACAACTCAATACTAAGACGAAAGCCATGACGAAAATGGAAATATACTAACAAAGGGCTTATTTTGATATACATTTCAAGTCAATATTCTAGGCATACGTTTTATGGTTTAACCTTTTGTGGTCGCAATCTTTAACCCTGAAGACAAAATATTTCTCTACGACATGAATATAAAGCTTTTAATTTCATCGCTTTTAAATGCTAGTACGTATTTCTGAATCCCGTCCAGAATCTGAAGATTTATTTATATCACACAAATAGGTAACAACTATTATGCAATGCAAATATTATTTAATTTTATTTAGCATCGAATTCTGAGATAGAGAATTTTTAATTTTTCAAATAATTTCTTGAATTAATTTTGCAAATCTGTTACCAAAGTTGTGATCTTTCCGTAAACAATAGATATATTCAGATTATATTTATCAAAGCGTGCTAAATATTTCGTTTAGAAACTATTTCGTTTTTGACCTTTTGAAATAATTTCAATAAACATCATGGGGTCTAGTAGTAAAATTTTTCAAAACTTCTTTTGCTTTAAAGATTGCTTTTGAATATAAGCTTTCGATTGTTATGCTAATAACGTTTAGTTAAGAATAATATATTCTTATTAACGCTGGAGATTTGAGAAACATAAAATGCGATCACAAAGGTTAAGTGATAATATTTAAAATAAATTCGAGTGTATGTACGAATTTCAAATGATTTTTCTCTGATTGAAAACATATCTATTGGTTAAGTTTACCACCAAAGCGTTGTTAATAGTTTTCGTACAATGATTAATTAAAATGAAATGTTTCTCATTGTTTCTCTCAAGTTGTTTAACTACACTTACTATATTATTATTATGATTATTATTATGATTATTATTATTATTATTATTTTATTATTGTTTTTCTTATATTAATAACTTGGCTTCTAAGAAGCTATTGGTCTCTCTAATCATATAATATTTGATTAATTGAGAACTCCTCAAATATTTTTAAAGCTGTTAACAACAATATCATATTTGGCATTTGTTTTGATTACTTTTCAATTCTTAAACGAACTCTTAGCCTTGATAATTGCCAAGGGCAAGCACTACAGATATTGATTCTAATCCTTATCAAAAAATAAACCTGTAAGTTTTTTTTTTTCTATAGTAACCTATAATGCTCACCATTTGAAAATGAAGTTATACTGTGATTAATATATTTAAAAAAAAAAAAAAAAGCTTGTAATTCTTCGTTTATGGCTTCATATGTTCATTCTCTCATAGTCTGAATTGAGAAAATTGCAAAACAAATTAAGATGGAAATTTTGCACATTTTTGGGTTTAGCTTCATAGGTCAAAATTAAAGAATTAAAGTAATATTTTCTAAACACATTTATTCAGAATGAATAAAAAAGTGAAAGAATTTCTGAAAAAAAAAGACCGCCAAATTTTGACGAGTCTTTGTTAGATATCGATTTGCGTTGGTGGTGGGCATTCAAAGTTCGGCGAAAGGCGAATGTAGTATATTATTTTTTTTTTTTTTTTTATAATTTACTTTTATTGCCGTTTGACTCTCATTTTATAACAAAGTCTTTCTTGTACTAAACATGGTTAAAATTTTTATTTTTTTTTTAAAGAGTTTTAATTAATATAAATGAATTTTCGCTAAAGATGTTATTAGTAAAATGTATTTTTACTTGACACTATTAAAATTGTCCGCATTAAGTTAAACCTAAAAAAAAAAAAGAAATAAGAGCAAGGAAAGAAAGCAAAGAAGCGAAAAAGTTTATTGAAAATTATATTATAATACATTAATGAGAAAACATAAAATAAAATCATTAAGTACCTTCAAGCTCAAGCTTAATAAATACAAAAAAAAAACCGGTAAATGTGTTATTTATTATACATAAAAACGGGCTGTTTAATCGCGCAACGTATCCCCTTTTGATTCGTTATATAACGATTTTTTTTTTTTTTTTTTTTTTTTTAAATGTAATAAATATATATTTTAATAATATTTTTTTAATTTTTTTTTTTATTATTTTTAATTCGATGTTATTTGTTATGTTTTTCTGTCCTTTTTCATTATCACGAGAATCTTTAAAGAAAGGGAAACGTGTTTTATAGTACGTAGGGGTACGTTGCCGTGGTGCAGATGTAATTTAAACCCAATGGGTTCATAAAAAGTAAACTAAAGCCGTTAAAATATCTTTGATTTCTTGTCAAGATTTTAATTTGTATTAAATCTAAATAATTAATTATGTACTTTTTATATACATGTAATATTTATTATCGTAAATTAAATACAATTACACACATAATGCAAATGTATTTCAATTTTAACACACTACTTAAAACATAAATATACCCATGTATTCACATGCATAGACAGTGTGTGTGTTTTGTGTACATGTTTTCTAGGGAATTGCTTATTTATTTAAACAAAGAAAAAAAAAAAAACAAAAACAAAACAAACAAAACAAACAAACAAAATAAAAACAATAAAAAAAAAAACGAAATGAAAAAAATTAGAGGAAAAAAAAAAAACGAAAGGAACTTTAAAAATAGAGAAACAAACAAAAAATTTGTAAAACTTTTAAAAAGTTTAAATTATGCTTATTATGTTATATATATATTATATCTCTTGTTTTCATTACTCTTGTTTTAGTTTTTTTTGTTAATTTTTCTTTACCTAATACATATGTGCGTATGTATTTGTAATATGTTTACGAAGTTTCAATTACTCAACTCAAAGTTTAAACTATTATTATATTAAAAATTACGTCATCTCTTATTTATTATTTTTTTGCTGATCTTTTAACTGCTTGAAAAATAAATTCAATTATGTTTCTTATTTTCTTTTAGTATTTTATTCATTATTCATTTGTACAATTTTTTATATATATTTTCTTTGCTTTTAATTTATTCGTTGCATTAGCCCTACACGTTTACAATACATCAGCGATAATATGTTAAAAAATTCTGCGACGCTTTCAAATTTCTCGTCTTACTTTAGGGCTAAGAAGAAATCAAGTTAAAATGTTTAAATTTTTTCCAAAAAAAAAAAAAAAATATATACAGTACGTAAGAGAAAGATGCCATTGATTTTTAGTCTAAAACGACATGATTGACACGGGTAAACTATTGAAGTTTAATTATATTTTCCCAGAAAAAGTCTACGGGTAATAATTGCAATCATTGGCAAACATTGTCACTTTATTAACATCCTTGTAAATGATGTCAGAATGAAATTAAGTCGCCTTCACTTCATTTCTTCTTTTGTTTTTCCTTAACGATCAGTCGGTGTGATTACTTCGTTACTGCATACTTCGGAAGACAATTGATATCAACAAAGCCAAAAAAGAATTACAAACTCGACTACCACATCTCCACTGTGGTAGTACGCGATCCCATTTACACTTACAAGGTTTCCTAACGAACACAATGTCAGTATTAAAGAATAAGTGTTTACTACAATTGATAATGTGTTTTTAGTAAAAAAAACAAATTGGCCACGATATACCTGATGAATTATTTCTTTGTTTAAAAGAGGCTCCAAATAATAGAGGATTTATTTCACTTTGACCACTTAACAATTTGCATATTTCCAAAAGAAAAGATATTCATTTGTCTTGACTATATATTTTCTTCCAGGCTGTACATTATCCATTTTTATTTAGAGTATTGATATGGATCCTATAAGAAGTATAAAGCGTGCCACACTGCGGTTAATCCAACCTCTATCAAGTCGGTTTAGAGAGAACATATTAGGTTGGCAGAAAAGTTCTATTGTATTTTAAATGGAATATTTGAATTCAAGACGCTGACAAATTTGCTTGCAATTGCTTTAATGATTAGATGTACGTTTCCTTCCAATATGGGCGCAATATTCCAATATTGGATTTCGATGGTCGCCTAGAGGGAGATTGAAATCTCCGAAACGAAATTTGGTAAAAACATTTTCAGCAGTTCCGAACATTTTACAATTTCTCTCTACAAGTAATCAAAGAGTTGCTTCCGTTCCGGAACTACTACTACTAAATGCGCTCTACCAAATACTGTCTTTTATTCTTCGTTTATTACTTTGCAAATAACTAATGAAAAGTATCGAAAGTAGTTCTCTGATATTTCATGCTAAATAATAAGATTTCACGTAACGTATTCTATACTTATCGATCTTAACCTGTCAGATAAAAATTATCTACAGGTAGTAAAATATCACAAAATTTTCCCACCTACCTAATACACTTGTATTCCTAATTCGCATAAGATTCTGCTGTTGCATCTTATTTATGGAGCTTGTACGATCACACTATTAAAAGTAAAAAATTTCATATATTGGCGTTTAGGTTACGCCTGCAGATGAAATTTTAAAAAAAATTGTGCGTAATCCGTCCATGACTATTAAAAAACTAGCAAACTTTTCTTAATAAAAAGAGAAACACTCTGAATATTATATTTGTCAATAACTTATTCTTTATAAGAATTTTTGTTCTAGTTTTTCTGTCTGCATTCAATTCATAGACAAATCAATGATATTTACATGTTTGTTGTTTGAATTGTTTTTTGTATCAAACAATTGCTCGGTGAATATATGCTTTTTACTTGTCTAAGTTTTCAAAATTTCTATACCCACCATAAGAGTTAGTTAAGTAAAATTTATGAAACATTTGTAGCACAACACAACAGCTTGCTTAACATAGCCTTTCTAACCGCCATCTTCTTATTTGCTTGCTTGAAATCGTCACAATAATTTTAAAAAGTTAAAGCGCGATCGATCTCTCTTATTATTCTTGCTTTGTAGATGAATACGTTATTGTAATCAATTACCTCTGAAAGCCTATTTGTGTGTAGATGATCAATGCCATTAGGTTAATATTAATTAATAAAATAGAGACGAGACTCAAGATGCTTACGCTTCCATAGTACACACTCTGTTTACACTTTGATCAAACACTTTTTTAGTGAAACATAATTTCGAGTAAATTAAGTTTATTACACAATAACGCAAAGCAAAGCATTACATGATAATAGATCAGAATCAGAAAATTAGAAGCGTTTCGAATATAATTCCTTTCTTTTATTTTCTATATATCGCATCAATGTACGCTCTATGAATTAAGTATTTTTGTCCGTCTTGTTCCTTTGTTTATTGGTTGTTGATACATAACATACAAAACAATATTGGTTCGTAGGATGTATTCTATATTAAAACTATTTATATTTATTCTTATATTGAGCTTTTTGAATTCATATAACAAATGATGAAATTTATTATTGAAATTTTTAATTTTAACAAGTAAAAACAATGTCGATCACAAGATTGATCATTAAATACATCACTCACTTCTACATCACCTTTTTTTTAATGCAATTATTCATTTTCTCTTCATGATAAATTATCAATAATTATACCTTCTTCCCATGTTAAAGCATATTTTCCATGGGAAGATGAGCCAAACTGTGAACAGATGTTGTCTAAGTTCATTATATTTAATTTTTTTTGTTAAAGATTTTATTCTTGAACTATTTGTATCATAAATTAAACTTTGTTTCCGTGTGTGTAAAGATTTATATTTTTATAAGAATCCTTATAGGTGGTAGGGTCCAAAAAATATACCTACCTAGTCTACATTTAAAGCAATTAATTTTTATATCGAGTTACTGTTAGGGACTCATTTTCATCATAAAATATTACAAAAGAAAACTTTTTCCCATATAAAGATTTAGTTTTCATAACAACGGTTATATGGAAAGCAGTTCAAATAATGGTTCCACCAGATCGAAATTTCTCATATTTGTTTTATATGGCAAAATATTGATTTCAACCAATCTTTGTTGAAAAATTTTCAAATTGCAATTTCGTTGATATTCAAACTTTTTCAAATGGATCGTTATATAGTGAGTGGTTGTAAAAATGATCCGATCATTTTCGTACTTTATCCAAAAAAACACCAGTATACCAAATATCGTCAAAATATGTCAAAAGTTGTGATCTTCAAGTTGAATACAAATACAAATGAACAGACATTAGACGGTCAAATTGAATTAAATCGATTCAGAATCATATTCTGAATGTAATGGATTTGTCTTAAACCTTTCTAGGTGTTATATACATCCTCAAAAATTGATGAAGAGTAGAAAATATAGCTGCGGTTACTTAACACACGTTAAGAGTTCGACACCTTGTCGCGATTAACTGGTTTTAAAATGTTAAACATTAAATAGTCTACGAATTATTGAGCCCGTTTAAAAGATCAAAATATAAATATAACACAAAAACATCAACTTCGTTTATTTATGGGATTCATTTCACTCTCTTATACTTTAACATTTAAAACTAATTAATATTGAGCTCAATATTAATGATATTATCTATATAAATGAGACATAGATATGCGGAATATATCAAAATCGCTTTAAGTCAAATAGAAATTTGAAAGTTGTTTTTAGTGTCTACTGTTTGTCAAAAGAAAATTATTAATATTCAATGTTAGGGGGAAAGACATGTAACACTATATTTGGTCGTTGAAGAGCAATAAAATATCATTGCGATCTTCATCACTGAAACAGTATATTTCCACTTTACGATTGAAACCTAAAAATGAGCTTTGCAGATCCTAAAATGTGACGGGATATATAAAATCTTTAATTTTGAAAGTGACATCAGACGACTGATAAGGAATAGGTGTATAAAAAAAAAAAAAAAATTTCAGTTATTGATCTAAAAGTTTAAGACAAAAAATTATCCTAAACGGGATATAGCATGATGTATAGCTTTAATTAACAAATTCTTTTGTAAATTTTTATACATTATTTAATGGTGTACATAAATAAGGTGGTGGGTATATGGTATAAGAAGAACATGAATTTGTTTCTTACTTATTTTTATTTTAATTGCAATGAATTTTTATTGTTTAATTTTCGTAAACAATTTTAGTTCATATTTTTTTTTTTTTTTTTTTTTGTAAAAGTCTATAACATTTTACACCATTTAAGTTTACATTAATTAAAACCGAAGTGTCAAACATATAAATGAATAGATTTAAAAAAAAAAAAATAAAAAAAAAAATAAAAACACGAGAAGAGGAGTAATAAGAATTTTTTATTTTCAAATTACTAACTATTCTTGTTTGCTTTACAATGCATGCTTCTTTTTATTTTATAAGTAAATTATCATCAGCTAAATAAGTTAAAAAATTATTTTATATAGCTTCTAAAAATTTCAACTTGTGATGTGAAATTTAGAGTTAACATAAATTATAATTACAAAACAAACAAACAAACAAATAAAAAAAAAATAAAAAAAAATAACAAAACAAAAAAAGACATAAAAAAGGCAAAGCAAAAGAAATGATTTCCAGTTCAATGGAATCAATAAAATTAATTGATACAACAACAACACATTATAATATAACAAATAAATTCAGTCTTATTAAAAAAAAAAAAAAAAAAAAAAAAAAAAAAAAAAAAAAAAAAA
>KK351012.1:3150257-3205053 GCA_000671755.1 Glossina brevipalpis
AAAAAAAAAAAAAAAAAAAAAAAAAAAAAAAAAAAAAAATAAACAATTTAGATCCCAAATATTAGACATAATCTTCGAGAGCATATTTAATAAAATCAAATTCCAATACGTCCGTCTGTCTACGTAGATCATATAATTGCAATCGAAAACTCTATTACACATTTTACTTTAGATTTACTTATCCTTCATTTATACTAAAAGTCATTTATTTGCTTGCATGTAATAATATTGGGATAATTGCAGTAGACACCAAAAAGAAATCATTACGAACAAGTATAATTAATAAAATCAATTTTCATACGTCCCGTTGTCTGCGCGAAAATATGTTTACATTTTATTTTAGATCTTCTTTATATGCTTCCTTTACTAAGTATCTTTTACTTTTCTGTATGTAATCTTGAAATAATTGCAGTAATGCACTGATATATTAGAGATCGAAGAAATCTTATCATTGATCGTAACAAATATTTCGTTTCTTTAGCTCGATAAGATTCTGCATATTCATGTCTTATAACTTTGAATGATCCATCTAATGTCTGTAGAGCTTAAGAATGTAAAAATGTACGCGAGCTTAAGAACATGAAAATGTACGCGTACATTGATGTAATTTGCCTTCAACAACAACAAATATCTATTTATTTATTAGTTTATTCGCACGCGCGAATGCTCTGCTTATTCTGTAATAATTTCTATACGATAAATTTCATTCGTTTTCATTTTTAAATGTGTGTTCTGTCTTTAAAAACGTTTAAGCGTCCAAAATCTAAGGATAGATATGTACTTAATGCTTAAACTTAACGCGCCAGAACGCAAAACATAACTTGTAGAGATGTTTTCTTTTTTTTTTTTTTTGCCTCTGTTAGATCAAATAAAGTTTACTTGATTTTTGGTTACTTGAACCATATGAATCGATCTCTAAATTCATTCATCTACCTACAATTAATAATGATATCAAAACTTTAAAAATTATCTCTTTTTATTCATATCTTCTGGTTATGTTTACGGGTTAGCCTAGAAACGGTGTCACATTTATATTTCAAATAATCTTAGCATATATATACGATGTCATACTATGTTATAAATGCAAAATAGCATCTAAGTAAGATCGCAAGCTCTCAGTAATGATCTATATATTTCACATGAGAAATTTAAAAAAAAAAAAAAGAAAAAAACATCTTTTCTTAAACATAAATAATAATTTCTCTCGTTTTCGTAAAACATATAGATATACCGTTAGAAATCATGTCTTCACTAGCGCAAAATTCTCAAGCACTTTAACAACGTACGTTTAAATGCTTTTTGGAACGCTTTTAATAGTTAACATTTTAATAGCAAAGATTATTTTTTTGCTTTCATTAAGTGTATTTGAAGGCACTTTTTCAGGTGGTGGGTAAAACAAAATTCGTTCATAAGCGAATATAGTTTGTTTTTCTTTTACTTATCTTCACTTTATTTTCATTCACAAAATATATATTTTAAATCATCTAAAATGAGCAACAAAACAGATTTAGCCGCATTGGCCGAAGATATAACTTTTGTGGACAATCACCTAAAATACTTACGAATAAACGGGAAACAACAAAAGAAAATAAGTCTTAATTAAAACTTTACCGTTACATCCGCATGCACACCCCTTTACACACACACACACATACATACACAAACACACACACACATACGCATACACATACACGCAGAGAGATATGGCATATAACATAACCAACCATCTAATGACAAACGACTCAGAAATATCCCACTGAATAATTATATAAAATTTTGGTCCTTATACAAATATTAATAATAAAAAAAAAATAAAAAAAAAAAAATGTATTAAATGTTTACAATAAATGATATCGTTTAGATAATGAAGATGATGAGATAATGACCTAAAATCTACGATCATTCTTATTAGAAAAAAAAAATTAAAAAAACCAAACTATTAAAGAATATTTGAAAAGGCGTTTGTTTTAGTAAACAAATAGCCAGTTAAACATACTAGGAGTGTGTATTCACTTGTTTTTTGCCTATTTAAAAAAAAAAAAAAAATAACTGAAACAAGAATAAATTTATTTGCTAACATTCATTAAAAATAAAATGAAGCCTAAATAATTGTTCGTATAGTTTCATTTAATATAATATAAAGTGAAATAGTTCAAACTAACAAAAATCGATCAATATTTGATATATTACTGTGGACAAAACCATCCATTTTGCGCCAATACCTTTTTTATAATTAATTTTAATTTATATATATATAATGATTTCGAGTCTCCTACAAACAAACGTATGATAGAAAAGAATAACTGTGACTTAGTCTATCTCCATCGAGATAATGATTTAAAATCTGATGCAAAAACTCTTGAAAGATCATTAAGAAATGATCTCGCTCGGTCTGCTAGGACGACCATATGAAACAAAATATTTCACAATTCTTAGATTTGTTCTTGAGATGATTAAATATACGCCTTAACATTTTTCCTAACTTTATTATTTATTCAATGTTCGGTATATATTAATTCAAAGCAAAGCAAGGAAAGAGCCTTTATTAAGGAAATTAATTGACCGCAATTGAATACATTTCTTTTCTATTCGAAAATTTTTCTTTAAACTATTACATTATTAAAAAAATTAATTCGTTTTCATAAAAATTAAAATTGAGGATGATTAATATATCTTTGAAAAAGCAAAATTTTTTTCTTCCATTTATTTATTAATTTCATTTTTATGAAAGACAACCGAAAGAATCGTGAAAAACCATACGTGGTTTTTTAAATCTAATTTATTTGCTATATATATAGATTTCATTTTTAATGATTTTTATCGAAAAAAATTTTTTAATAATTTTATAATTGTTTTCTTATATATTATAATATTTGTTTTTGGTTAAAAAACTTTTTAAAAAATTAATTGAATTTCGAAAATTGTTCTAGAAGTTTTTCTTTTTTTTTTATTTTAAGTATGTAAATTACAGTAGAATTAGTCAATAGCCAACGGTTGTAATCATTTGACGAAACTTCAAAGATAAAACGATTGGAAATCATTTCCTGCTTAAAACTAAAAGCTTTTTCAAAGGACTATAGGAGATTTTAAAATTATGTTGTTATTATAAGTGATTAATTCAATATATAATTATTTTTGCTATATCTGATAGGATAATCATATATATATGTAAGTGTATGCATACATATATATATGTGTATACATATATATATATATATATATATGCATTTATCTTCTTATATGTATTTTTAATTTTTAAATATATCCTCTGGTAATGAAGCAATTCCAAAGTTGTTATTGAAAATCGAACTCTCCATAGCGGTTGTGCTAAAAGAAGCATTTGCTGCTCCCATATGATGGTTAAGACTAGTTGTAGAATTAATGTGTATTTTAGCGTTTTTTATATCCAAATTTGATTCGTTGCAATCGTCTTCGTTGTTATTGTCCTTTTCATGGGGTGGTTCAACCGTTGCATTGAGAGCTTGACATCATTTATCCCATAAGCCGAGTTCGCGCATCTTAGTTTGAAAGTAACGCTCTAAATTATTAGCGCAACGATAATATTCAGTTTCTGGTGAATTATAAAAGCGACAATTTGAAAATATATGAGCCATATCGGCCATAAAAAGACGTCGTGTTACATAATAGCCCTTCTTAAGGCGATCTCCCATAGTCTTCAAGTCCATTGGGTATTTAATATGGTCGTAATAGTCGGGTACTTCAGCTGCCGTAACCGGCTTCAAAAATGGCCATGCAGATGCATGATGACGTACCGCTTGTAATACGGCAGCGAAGGATGCTGCCAATTTTTCGGGGTCAGTTGATTCTTCTAATGGCCGCGAGGTCCTTGGAGCTCTTGTTTGCGGTTTCCAGCCAATATCACGCAGGCCGGGTATAGATTCTACCGGTATAGATGGAAGACCTTCTTTGAAGCAAGTTAAACCAGGTCGTACCTTTTGGACTTCATTATGACGTTGAGCTATAAGTTCTTTAAGAATTTCACTTTGACGTCGTATAACTGAAAACGCAGAGAAACGCTTGAAACAGTGAATTCAAAGTCTATGGCATTTTCTACCTACCTGATATAAATTGTGTATTCACAATGCTAGGGTGAAGTTCGCAGTGCATTAAAGTTGCTCCGTCGTACTCTTTGATGAAGCCGGCATACACAGGTCGAGCTAACTTAATGTCTTTAGAAAATCCTTGTTTTTTAAAATATCCAATTGCGTCACAGTCAGCGTAAGTTAAAAGGTGTAATATACCCTTTTGAATACTATAGTCTTTAAGGTGATTCATGAGATGAGTCCCATAGCCTTTAACTTGCTCAGACATGGTAACGGCGCAAAATACTATTTCTGTAAAACCTTGACTAGGAAACGGTCTAAAACAAATACCTCCTATTGGCATATTCTCCTTGATTAATGCTAATGTTTTGTGTTTGGTATCGAATACTAGCTGACTAATGTATTCACGCGGCATTTCTGGTAATTGATGAGCGAAAACGCTTTGCAGACCCAGTAACCACAGAATGGTTTGTTTATCAACCGGTTTTGTTAATGAATTTCCTACTACATGAAATTCGATAGCACGTTGTTGTTCCTCAGCTTTAACATTTTCATCCCTGGACACATTGACCGGGAAAAGTATTTCCGTTTTATTAATAGCTTTTGATTCGGAGACGGCTTTCATTGCACGAATAACGGTCTCATCGGGAAGATCTTCGTAATTAGAATCACTGCAAAGAATGTTGAGACGATTCATATTTCTTATTTCGCAATAATTTCAATAAATCTAAATTCAAAATGATTCAGCTTTTTTTCAAAAAAAAAACACATGCCTAGAAGTATGCAACAAACTACTTAAATCTCGTTCAATAGATTAAATTCGATGATTCAACTACAAATGATGAAATTTAGCTGTTCAGTGCAACGTGGGATTATTATTTTCATATTTATTTACAGAGATGGTAATCGTCTTTACAATTTTCTATTTCGAATTTTTGTCAACTCAACTTACCCACTATTCCGATCAATATCTTTTTTTGCTCTTTTATGTACAGGTTCGCCAATATTTGTACGTTTGGCATTAGCATTATTTGCTATTCCTGAAGCATTATTCGCTGTGTCCTGTTGACGTTTGCGTTGTTGCATTAAAAAAGCGCTGGGAGGCCGATAGGTTTGGTCCCAAATAGGCGAGTCATCTTTCAGTAATTCCCCCTTCAGAGCTTCCAAAAATTTTGGCATTTGAGTAATTATTGATCTCTTATCGGCAGGGAATCGGTCTCGTTCCGATATACATTTTTTCTTTAATTGCTGGGCCATGTACTGGAATACGGTACGTAGCAAAGTGCGACCAAAAACCAAAGAAGTCTCAAAGTGCCTCAAAGAGTTACAAAAGGCAGGCACATGACAAAACACTAACCAACGCGTATAGTTAATTTTATAAGTAGAAGCATCCTCATTCTTAAGATCAGCTTTCCTTAAAGATGGCGGTTCAAAATTGTAATGATTTAAGAAGTTCAGGAACGTTTTAGCAACTTCGGTCATGGTTTGCAATTCATTGGGGCTTAAGTGATGATACTTATAGAAAACAAATGAATATACAGCTTTAGCAATGCAAGGAGATTCAAATGGTGGATCACCTAAGGGGCCGCGTATGACTGCCTGTTGCCTGGTTATTACGCACTGACGCAATAATCGGAATAAGTAGAGATAGACTTTTTTCGTATCTTCGTCATCAACACGTTGCATTGACATGAATAAGTTTTCCATATCGATAATAGCACCTAACAAATTATTCATTTCCACACCGGAAATACCGTCCAAGTGAGCTATATGGCTTTGTAGCGCATGACGGCAATTAGTGTTGCGGCATTCCTCATTGAATTCTGGGCAATAGGACGATTCAACGTCGCGGTGTCGATTTTCTTGCGGTGTTTTCCAGCCAGTGCAACGGCATCCCTCGGCTTGACAGGCTGAGTACATTGACAATTTAGCCAATTTTTGGCATATTGGCAAATTGAAAACTTTTTGTTTACGTTGTTGAATACGTTGTAAACTATTCTGACGCGTTCCTTCAGCTGGAGCTGAAGAAGTTGTTCCAGAGCTTGCTCCATTTTGTTGTTGTTGTTGTTGTTGTTGCTGCTGCTGCTGTTGCTGTTGTTGCTGCTGTTGTTGCTGCTGCGTTTGCTGATTTACGTTGCCATTAGATCCAGCACTGCCATCTATAGCATCCTCTTTTAAAGCGATTAATGTACCACCAGACATGTTCCTCTTATTCAAACTGCAATTTGACAATGAATATGAAGATGCAATTGAAATGAAAAATAATGCAATTTCACAATTCTACTTACAATTAGATGTAAACAAAAGATGACGAACGTGATGCCAGATGTTTTTACACTGTAAACTTTCTAAGACACAGATTAGTTAGTTAACTTGCCTTGCTACTTATAAGCCTAAATTTTTAAAATAACTTCGATCTTTTTTCTTTGTTTGTCTAGATTTATACTAGTTGTACACCTTCTTTCCCTTTCTTGTTTTTCTCATTCGTTAATTCTTCTGATAATGTAATTCACAAAATGATGAAATAAAAAACCCCAATTTCATACTGCATTAAACAATTATTCACCGATTCGCATCGTATGCAAAATCTGTGTTTATAAATACAATTTCTATACAATTTAAAAGCTATTGTAAACTAAAAAGTTTCAAAATGTATACTTAAAGCAAAACTCTTAAAATTTTATATAATAAAAAAAAAAGTTATTAATTTTTTTTTTCATTTTAGACCCAATTTAATAAAAATTACTTTATTTTACATGTTTTCTTTAACTAATAAATTTTTTATATATTTTTATTCTTAGGCAAAAAACGTATAACGTAGAAATCAAAATTCAACAGGTTCGCTAGTTGGTCTCCGACACAGTACGAGATGAATAATAATTTCTTTTATCTTCACAGAAGTAAAGCAGCGATTGAAAAGCATATAACGAACAAAGAACAATACAGAATTGATCAAAATTCCTTACCTTGGAAGTATTTAATTTACGCTTTTGGCTAATCTATTATATTTTAAAAACATGTCTAACGGTTTCTCAATATTTCCCCATCGTAGGGAAAATGTAGAATCACAAGGGAATTAACCAACACGAACTAATTTTTATTTCTACATCCTTTACACAGTCTATTTTTGCTATGGCTCTCCCTTGTGTGAAAAAATTTATTTATAATTATTTACGAAGTTTAAGAACTTTTTAAATAAAAATTAAAAATTCTTCTAAAATTATATATTATTCTTTATACAATCTTAAGATATTGCCCATATATCAAGGCAGCCTTGAAAGTTACTATTATTAATTTTATTTTATTTTTTAATTGAAGAGTGCATATACGAACAATTGAATATTGTCGGAATGATAGAGAATTATGGGAATTGTCATCTTTTCACACCTCGCGTTCTTTGGCAACCAGTAAATTGAAACATTTAAAGATTACTTTTAGAAAAAAGCAATAAATAAAATATAAATTAAACATTTAATATTTATTTTGCCTTAATATATTGCTTATGGATTTCGAAGAATTATTGGATTTATTTATCGTACGCAAGCAGTTGAAAGAAAATCATCAAATTGATTCTCTTGTCAAAAACAAATTTTCATCCAAATCTACGAATAATACATGCCAATTATATCAGTATATACCGCTAATGTTAAAAGATGTCCAAAGTTTAAACTACAAATCTTTCGAAGAGAATTCAAATATAATAAATTTTAATGGAAAAATAAATTTCCGATATTGTTTATTATATGGACGCATAGTGGCTAGAGGTAAAAATACCAAAAACATCCATAGTTATGTATTGGATGATGGCACCGCCACTATAGAAATAAAAATATTTCATAAAGAAAATGATTTGCAGAATGTTTGGAAATTAGAAACTGAACTTTACTCTCTCGAAAAACATGCAAGTCTGCAGAATAAAACCGAGGTTTTAACGAGTTTAAAGAATCTTTTGGGAAAATCAAGAGAACAGTTGTCTAGCTTCAAACCACCATTAGGATGTAAAGTGCTAATATATGGTAAACCATCTATACATAAAAATAATGTGTCGATAGCCGTTAATAGCCTTATCCAGAATTCAGATTGTGCTCGTGATATTGAAATAACGTTTAAAGACAAGTTAATTGATTGGTATAACAAAAATGTATTCACCTAGTCTATAATTCCCTATATAACAAAAATGTATTCACCTAGTCTATATAATTTCACAAAATTTGTATTTTATTGTTGGTAATAAAATATGCCCAGATTTATTGCAGTTTTGAAATCGAATTACTTGTTCTAGTTAATGTCTTAGTAAATTGTATAAAATAATTACAGAAGTTTGAGGGAAAAAAACAAATACTAATTAAAAATCATAAGATTTACGTGGTTTTAGCCCTAATGGCAGCACGTTTGCCGGTAACAGCCTGGAAACCAGATTTAATACTAGCCACTGAACACCGCGAGCCACAAGATTCGCATTGAAGAAAAAAGAGACGGGTGTCTTTTTGCAGTATAGTTTCAGGTGAACGACAGGTGTGGCAGGTCACATACTCCTTAATGTAACGACGTAAAACATTCTCAATTTGTTTGGGCTGGAAACGCCCTTTAATGATTAACTGTTGATTACCATCCATCGACCCACTGGTACCTAATTCAGCCAACAAGAAATCCAATAGATGTTTCGGCATACGATGTAAAGTTCTGGCAATGTCCATGAAATTTGCAAAAGATGTTTTCTTAGTGCCCACACGCAATACCTGTGGGGGTCTCATTACAAATTTCGGTTTCCGACCGCCAGCCATTTCGGGGTTTTTATCCAATATAATTTCAAATACCCTCTTAAGTAACTCATCATAGGTGTAGTCACGATCGGATCCCGCCCATGTTGAACTGTTATCGTCAACTATTGTTATAAAAGAAAATATAAATCAAGAATTTCAAACATTTTAATCTCTTTGATGTTCATACCATTTTCTTTGTATTCAGATTTATCTTCTTCCTCCTTTTTATCTGCAATAAGTTCATCAATTTCTTTCTTCTTAATTTTCTTTTTCTTTTTTGCCATCGAAAAGTCCATATCCAAATTAATATCGTCGTCTTCTGGTTCTGCTGCTGGTTCATTGACGCGTTCAATATTCTCTTTGGGTAGAGCATTCTCTATTTCCTCCAGATTGAATGGCTTCTTCTTTTTCTTTTTCTTCTTACCAAAATTTTCCAAATCTAGATTATCATCGAAATCATTGGCGGCTGCTTCGCCGGACTCTTCTATATTTTCTTCTTTCTTAGAGCCATCATCTAAATCAAATGCCAAGACGGCATCCAAATCGAAAGTCTTCTTCTTTTTTTTCTTCCTCAACAATGTAGGATCAAAGCCCTAAAAGAGACATGTAGAATCAAACAATTAATCCATGGAAACCAACATACCCAAGACAGGTTCGCATAACCTCAACAAGATTATGAGACAAAGTTAATGCGTGACCGTATTTACTTTGTCCCCTATTAAATACTTACATCATCACCTTCCATATTAATTAAAATTATTTTAACTAAAGATATTCAAATCTTAATACGTTTTCACGAACAAATTATTACAAAATGTTGTGTTAATTGCATCAGAAACTTTCTGGAAGAAAAATCGTGGCAAGTCGCTAATAGAGTTGCCAAATGCATTCTTTATTTTCGTTTCAAATAAATAGCTACTCAAATGGGAATGTCAATTTTTTAAGCGAAGATTAAGAATGAAAAAGTCGCAATTTATTATAATTATTTTTCTGTATGTAAAAAATATCTTTATTTCTAGTAGTACGTATCGATTACATATATATTAACGTTAAATTTTATACTGTAGTTATTTACACACTGTATTTCTCTACTCTTACATTAAGGCAGGGAAAATTTTTCCTAAAGTTATTACTACCCTATGTTAAACAAATCGGCCACTTTATACTTGCCACAATGAAGGGCAACATTCGTGGTCGTTACATTTTTTGTCCAATCTAAGACGTTTTAATGTATAAACGAGCATTGAAAATAATACAATACAAAAATGCATTTTTTTAATCGAATCTTTTTGATATGTGTGCATGCCAAGTGATGTTAAAATTTTTTTTTCTATAGTCAAACTTAATCAAAGTGGAATAAAACTTTCATCTTGTTTTCTTCTATAATAATTTAAACACTCAAGGTTCAGTTTCACTTATATTGAAGTACGATATTTTTTGCATATTTTTGTTGTAATTAATTCACTCTCTATGTATCTTTATAAAAACGGGTAAATTTCATGAGGTTTTCCAGATGGATTTTCGATCCATTACATTTTTTACTGTTAATACAGGTGGTACCTAAATATCGAGTTACCTTTTATGTACAGTTCTATGAAAAAATGGTGAAATTGTTTTTTGGTCCATATTTAGTTCCGCATTTTTGCAGCGATTGGCCGATGTGAATGCATCGAAATTTCAACTTTTTATTATACCGACCGATTTAGACTTATTTTCTGAACCTAATTAAACTATGTATTTGTGAGACTCTAATATTGAGGCATATTGACGTAATTTGGTACGCTGCCATGTTTCAACCATAGGTTGCATACTATTGATAATGGATTGAATCGAACTGCTTTTGCGGCTACTCCCCATTTAACGTATAAACTTGAAGTTCGTTATATGAAAAAAAATTTTCGACGAAAATCGGTAAGCATTAGTATTTCGACGTACTATATGAATGTGTAAAATTGTCGAGGTAAATTCTTAGATTAGTACCGCACGTAAGAATTATCATGAAAAATAAGCTTTTATATTGCAAGAGGATTTAATTTGTAATATTTCGCGGTGAAAATTGGTCCATAAGAGTAATTTGGTATAAAACCTAACTGTATCATATTTGGATCAGTTGGCTCTATTTTTTGGAAATTACCTCATGTACAGATTTTTATGAAAAGTAAGCCTTTGTACAACAACAATGTGTAATTTTTACTGCCACTTTTCGCAGGCGCAATAGTATGTTTCGATAGGAATAGTATCGTCAAAGTTAGACGGCTCTAAAGCCTTCTATTTGGAAAACCATCGCAAATTTTTTCTTTTAATCTGTTAATATTCACAACTAGCTTTGAGTTATTGTCTTCTATAGGTTGTCTACGTAGATCATTTAATCACCAATACCTTATTTGAATAGTAAATTGTTTAATTCATCCATTTTTCTGCCTTCCTTTTGACATCAAAGTGCTTGCTCGGTCACCTCGGTCCTTGATATTTGCATTCTAACTTTCGAAACACTAACACGTATTGTAACTAAAACTTGAAGAGCTTGTAAAATGTACATAGAAATTTTCTACGACAATCTTGAGCACAATTAACAAGTAAACTGAACATGACATGATTATTTGTTTATATTGATATATGTTTGCAAGTACTTTATAAATCTTTTTTTTACTGAGGCAACAAAAACATTCATATAGAAAGACCGGCAACTGAATTTTCTACATTTTAAGTTATTCATATCTTGTAAAAGCAGATGTAAGAGATATTATATGATGATGAGAAAGCGATGAAATACCAGAAAATATTTACCACATTTAGGTACGAAAATTTAGGAAAACATCTCGTTGAGACTTGAATTTCTTTCCAATCATAATATCTTAATGTAGCCATATAATATTTATCTAAAAATTAACGGTTAAAGTTGCGTATATCTTTATGGAATTTAAAAATGCGCTTTAACACTTTTGTTAGGATGCACCAAATTTGGTCCAACACCACCAGCCATTTTCTGTACAAGGATGCCGACGTCATAGGCAAAATTTTCGGCTTCCTGTAAAAGTGATATCTTACTTAATAGTAATTTTTTAATATATATAGAGAAAAGGAAATGTTTAGTACCTCCTGCGTTGCCGCTTCTGCATAAACGCGAACCACATCTTCAGTTCCGGAAGGTCTTACAAATGATCGCCCTCTCTTGTAGTTTGAAACAATGTTATTAATTTCGTCTTGTAAACCAATTGGCGTGAGACAAATACGTTCAGCGTTTGCTGTGGTAATGGCATTACGATCTTGGACTTTAATTTTCAATTGCAAATTTGGTAAGTCGTTGTAGCAATTCAACCAATCATTCACATCCCAACCTTTGGAGTGTAAAATAGTTTCCACTAACAACATATCGGAAATGGCGTCTCCAACAGTTTCATTGATTAAATCAATAACTAATGCAAATGTTTTTGCGCTTTCATTACCCAGATCAGCGGCCTTAGTTATAGATTGTTTAGCTTTGTCACTGAAAATTACAGTTCCATGTCCATTCGCTTCAAAATATATACCGATGTCAAATTCCAAAGCTTTGTGATGTAAATGTTTAACACCAGTAGAAACACAACTTACTGGCACTTTAAGTTTGTTGACTATATAATCCGTGGAAGCACCATTAGCATATGCAGTTTGAATTAAACCCATACTTAGGTCAAGCTCACAACGTTTTACCAAATCCATTAAATAATCAGCCACCAAAGTAGCTATGCGATCGCCATCTAATAAATGGAATACGCCAGCATTGTCCGTGAAAAAATAAACGACGCGATCGGCATCACCATCTACACTGACACAACGAACGTTGAAATCTACTACGGGCATGTTTACGGGACAGCGTTGTTGGACTTTTACATAATCAGCTCCACATTCGTGGTTTATCTTTCCGTCGCCTTTATTAAAAACCTCAACGTTCAGAGAGTTGTGCATCCGTTTAATAAAATTTAACATTTTTCGTGCACCTACACCATTAGCACCATCAAATAGCAAGTAATTACGATATTTACCATTTTCTAATTTATCTCCCCGTAATTTTTCGAAGGCCGTTATTAATTTACTATAGTATCCTTCTTCTGTGGCTTGACCGTAAGCACCTTTCGAATTGGCAGCTACCACAAAGTAATGCACCATCGGTGTCGTTACAATACCGTATTCTTTAACATTACCTTTTAATGCAATCACACCATCTGATACGGCTTTGAGCAAGCGTGGACTATGATAACGATTATCCATCCCAACATAGACATTTGATTGACAACTGACATCAATATTATTTTCTTTAATTATCTTGCCTACTTGGTCTTCCAGTTCTTGATCAGAAACATTTACAAGTTCCGTAGCAATAATTTCCCAACTTTGATGCAACATTTCGCCTTTGGGATCAATGAGCTTTACACCATTATCTGGTTCTGGATTATGAGAGGCCGTAATCATAACTCCAATAACAGATCCACCTAAAAGTCGAGACCTTAACGTAGCTAATACACCCATGCGAAACATAACACTATCCAAGAAATCGGCACTAAAAGTAGGCAACAATACAATTAAATTAAATTAAATTAATTAAATAATTTAATTTCATGTTATCTGACATAGAGTAATCATGCTAAGATTTTATGCTTAGATTTTAGTAGCAAAACGATTTTAAAAGTATTCTAGTATCTGAAGTTGCAATAAACTTAACAAGGAGGGACATTAAAGTAACTCAATACCTTTATAAGAAGAGACGAGGGTCACCTTACATTTATAACCATAATTTATGCATATAATCCGGTTGTTTCTAAACTTGTGTACGTATGCAAGTCTATAATTTTGCATTTTAATTTAGAGCTCAGGATTTACTAATTTTCTTATTCTTGTTTAGAGAGACCCATAAAACGTACATATATATTTATAATCAAATTGAAGTTTTCTTTGCCAGTAAAAGTGTTCTTTTTGTAATCTACAAAAAAAAGTTGAGATAGAAAGAGATATTTCTTGAACTAGTTCTATAGCTCAACTTTGAAATATGCCACAACTTCTCTGAACAATTGCTAAAACGCGGAAGTAATTTTGCGAAGAAATTTGCAAAGGATTTCAATGTATTTGCATCAATAAAATACCGCGCCCCATATAAAACATAAATTATTCTTACTTTCCACGAAATCCAGCTGTTCCGTATTGCATTCGTTCAGTAGATTTTTTAGGATACATTTCCCGAGCAAAAGCATAAATTGTTTTTAAATTAATCGACATCTTTTAATCTTGCTACGTCTAGTTATACTTTACAAAAAAAAAAAATAAAATAACTATTAAAACTTAATTCAGTAGTTAAACACTTTACAAACACTGGTTCTGTCAAAAACTAATTTTGTTAGCTTATACACCGAGCAAAAAAAACATCATTTTTTTTCAAAAGCTCATATGATTTTGACGTTTATGGTATTTCGATGATGTAAAAATAACAAAATGAAACAGATTGACTAATACATTGGTACGAAACGATGATGACAAGATTCCATGTAAGTTCTCAATTTGTTTAAATATTAGCTCGATCTCATTTAGATATTGACCTAAATGCTCGATAAGTTGATATAAAGCTTTATAGTTGTTACTATATTCAATCAATTTTTATGACTTTAATCAACCTACAAGCTATTGTATACAAATTTTATTTTTTTCAATATTTTGTTCTAATTATACATATTTTAAGTAAAAGCTTATTTTATTTTTTGAAATTTTATTTATAATAAATGTTTGCATAATTCTATACAAATTTATGGACGGAATATGTGTATGTATACATTTGTGTTGCAGAACAACATTAGGCACTTGCTAAAATTGTCATACAATTATTCGACTTTTCTTATCCACTTACTTATTATATTTTACTTAAATATCAAGTTTTGTGCTTAATTATCATTAATTTTGTACCTTAAATATTCAAATTATTTACGTTAAGATAAGAAAAAATTTTAAATATAAAATCTTGTCTGATAAAACAAATACATAAATTGGAATGTTAAATAATGTACTTTCGATTAAAGATAAACTCTTAATGTGATTAAAGAAAATGAGAGTATAAGAGTAAAGGATTTATCTAATTTATTGCTATTAGCATAACAATCTGTTATACGTCGTGCTCGCATATAATTGCTGCCCAAATATATATCATAACGACGTTTATTCGATGGTATTATTTGTAATTGTCTTGTGGCATCTTGAAAAATTAAGTCATAATGGCCAAAAGGTGAAGAAAACATGCTAAAACTAAAAGCATCAACATCCTTACGACCATATAATTGCTGGGCGTAGGTAAGCAAATTAATGTACGCATTAATTTCTGTTTCGTTGTAATTCCTGCCGCCGCGTGTGACAATTGCATTTGCTTTAACTTTACCCAGATTGCAACGCTTATAATCATATAATTCAGCGCGTGTACCTGAAATGAATATTTAAAAAATACTAGACAATACTCTCATTTTACCCAATTTCTCTATTTACCGTCAGTACATAATAGTTCAAAATCATCGTTGAGAGAGTTTCGCGCCCACCATTCTTTGCGTTTGCCGCTGGTATTTTCCATTACAGTTGTGTGTTTGACAAAAGCAACGTGACCGCCACCCTCTACCAGGCAGCGAAAAGCACCAGTATAACCAAAATAATCTTCAGAAGCATCGCGGCGACAATAACGATAACTACTGCCATGACAGAGATCACACATGCTGTCGTATGGTACACCTGTATTATATTCGTTACTTGTCGCTCCTGGAACGCAAGATTTAGTAAAGTATTCAGCAGCAGCGCGAACTGAGTCACATCCGTAAGGCCTTATCCAACCGTTGGATATTAAGAATGCCATAGGATAAGTCCAACCAGCAGCCATATTAATGCCTGTATGGCAAGTGTATTTACCTTTCAGGTAGGTAAGTTCAGTATCAGGGTCTTCTTCTTTCGCTACCGCTACAACATAATACTCCGGTTCACCCAAATTATAAACTTCTGACATAAATGGTATTAGATCATAATTTAGTCCAGCGGTATAAACATCACCAGCATCAAATACGGCAATATCAGCTTTGCCTGCCTGAATCCATCGCATGCAATTAATATGCGAATGCATTCTCTTGCAAATTAGTTCCGGTTTAAGTATTTGGGCCTTTAATGCTATCTATAATAACTACTTTTTTATAAAGAGACTATTATAAGTAAAACGAAAATACTTTACCCTCATTTTAATGCATTTTTCCAATTCAGCATCGGAAGTAACGCACAAAGTAACACTTGGTGTAGGACACTCTCTAAGTCCATAAATATATTCCACGGAGTTTTGTAAATAATTACTGAACGATTGATCATCCTCATGGATAGAAGCTAAGGATTTTGCGGCATCCTTTTTTAAAGCATATAAAAACCATGAAAATAAAACTTTTAGAAATTTTGCGAGATAAAGTACAAATAAATATACCTGAAAGAGCAGATTACTTTTTCCATAACGTTTTGATTCAAATATACGAAATTTTTCATAAGGCACTGATTCGTTATCATTCCTACCTAAATATATATAGTTTTGTTCAGTAGTAAAACTGCTATCTAAACGTTCACCGCGATATCCAGAAGGTGGACCGGGACGAGTATTTTGTCTACCAGTAAAAGGATCTTGTAGTGAATCCTCGCGTAAGCTGTCCGAGTACATTTCAATAATTTTTTTTAAAAATAATTGGTACTTTTTACGTTCCAATGAGCTACGTGCTGAAGAGGTTACCACAGCATCAGAGGGTATTAAAGCCCAACTGCATTGACGATATTCAGCAATTGGTACACGACGTCCGTCACGACACAGTAATTCAAAACGTTCCGGTGACATAGAACCTTTTACGAATTTTATAAAAAATTTCTGTTCATTACTAAATATTTGGTAGCAACTCACTGAATTCAGCAGTAGCCAACATTTCAAACACAGTTGAGTGTCGTAAAAATGCCACATCGCCAGCCTCTAATAAACAACGAAACGCACCATCATAACCAAAATATGGATCTGAGACAGAACAGCGACCGCCTGGTATTTTACCCGTACAAAGCGTGCATAACCTGAGCATTAAGAAAATTTTAATAGTATTGCGAATTTCTAGTGTTATAATTCTCTAAGCATAGAATTTGAATCGCTTATCCTTAAGTTAATTTATACATTGTTAGAAAATAATAATTTTATGTAGAAGAAAATTTCTTCGAATCACTTCTTGCATTTCAAAATATTAGTGTACTTTTTGTTATTAATGATATTATTGAAATTGAATCGTAAAACAAGACTTGCTTATCTGAATTATCACCAATAGGATTGTATTTATCGATCAACGAGTATACAGCGCATGAATTATTGAAATAATTGGCAGCAGTCTTAACTTGATTATTACAATCGACTACTTGCATCCCACCCTCACGTTGAAGCTAAAAAAACATTTAAAATGAAAAAACAATAGAACAATTTACATAAAATATTATTATTTATACCCACTGCATATATGGGTACAATCCAACCAGCTAAACTGCCCACCCAAGGGAAACAAGCTTTTTTCTGTCGTAAATGTCTTATACTTGTTACATCTGGTAGAGTTCCCGCTTTAACAACGGCTACAGCGTGATAGTTAGTAAAACCACCTTCAAACTTCTCTTGCATAATCGGTATGAGAGAATTATAACGTCCTGCGGTAAAAACATCTCCAGCATCTAAGGTCGTTATATGAGCTTTTTCACGATCTATATGATGTATACATTCGTCTGCACTGAATGCCATTAGGCAGGTGAGATTCAGTAGGGCATCGTCAAACAATGCACGATCTCGTTCAATCGCTACAGTTAAATTTTGACATTTATGCTGTTCTTCCTGATTTTTAGTGCACCATACCATGTGATGAACTTTTTGTTCACTGAAATCATATTGGCCTAAAAAAATTAGTATTGATTAGCAACATAATATTTAGCCGTTTAATAATCATAGCATAAACAAACCACCTGTTGAAAGTATGGATATGTATTTGTCAAAGAATATATGAAGAAAGTTTTAATGTTAACTTTATTTATTGAGATTCCTTAATGTTTTTTTTTTTTTTAGAATTAGCCGTGAGATTAGTTTTCAAAAAATATATAAAATTTAATTGAACCATTTTTTCATATGTAATTAATAAGAGGTGGTCTGCAGCATTTTCCGTTGCTTACCTTCTACTATAAATAATAGCAATGCAAAACTGGCAACTAATATAATTTTGCACATCTTTCTTTTTATGACTTATTAAACTAATTACAAGCGTTCAAAAAAATAAAAAAAAAAAAGAAATCCTATTAAAGAAACTATACCTTAAGTCACGCCCAAATCGATGAATTAACATAGCAATGAAAATATTGCTGATGTGTTGCCAACTGTTTGTTTTTTCACGTTAAAGAATCATAAGGTGTTTTTATCCTGATTGGCGATATGGATGTATGCGAAAACATTATACAGTTTGCTTTCCAATCACGACATTTCGCTTAGTTTTAAAATAGCCCAAACTTTGTATGCCTGATCGACTGATGAATCCTACAATGGAATAAATCAAATTTATTAACAGATTAGGACTTATTTCTGTAATTGAATTCTCAATCAAGTAAAGTGTAACTCGTTTCAAAAATATTTCGAGGCTTGGTCAGTCTCATTCAAGTTTTTTAAAAATGTTTATTTCTCTGAAAGTACGATTTGGATCACATGTTAATATCCGTTCATATTTAAGAAACATTTATTTGTCAACTTCAATTAAAACTATATATAAAAACAGCTATATTTAAAAACGCTAATACTATGTTGCAAAAAACAGGGTTGTATGAATAATAAAACAAATTATAAATCTCAGATTCAGTTTCTGACGAATCTTGATTACTTGCACCATATCTATTATTATAATAAAAAGATTCAAATTTTTATTAAAAATTGTATATGTATGAAATAATAATTTATAACTTGTTAAATGCTCAAATTTCTTCGTGTTAACTTCGGCATTTCGTTAGCTATTAGCTATCTGTAATAATTTTTTCAATAACAAACAAATCACTTCTCTCTTTATTCTAATTTCTGTGGGCACCACGGCACACAATGGACAAAAAGAGGGGTGTGATAAAATTTATTCAGAATTTATATACGTGTATATATATATATATATATATTTATATATAAATTTTTTGATATGTATTTCCTAAACGTATTTCTTCAACACACATACCGACTGTCAAATATAACATACTCTGCAATGATTACTATAAATTTGTCATATGTGAAGTGTCTTCTTAAGTGTGGTGATTTCATTACCGTCGGTAAAAAAATTTAAAAAAAACATTCCTTTATCAGTAATTTTGCGGGTGATCCAAGATGGTCGATTATACGCGTGAAGAAATCCTTCTATTATTCGATGTTGATGGCACCCTAACTCAACCACGCAGTACAATAGAATTAGAGTTTGAGGAATTTCTTTATAAACATGTTAAGCCACGAGCCACCATTGGTATAATAGGTGGCTCTGATTTGGGGAAAATGTTCGAACAATTGAATGGTCAGAAAATTTTAGAAAAATTTGATTTAATATTTCCCGAAAATGGACTAGTACAATTTGACAAAGGAGAAGAAGTGGGAAAACAAAATATAATCAATCATTTGGGTGATGCCACATTGCAAAAGTTTATCAATTTTGTTTTACATTATTTATCGGAGTTGGAATTACCTTTCAAGAGAGGTACTTTTGTGGAATTTCGCACCGGCATGTTGAATATATGCCCGATAGGAAGACAGTGTTCCCGTGAAGAGCGAAATCTATTTGAAGCTTTTGATAAGGAACATAAGGTGCGGAGTAAAATGATCCAAGTGTTACAAAAAGAATTTGCTGACATAGACTTGACTTACAGCATAGGAGGTCAAATAAGTTTTGACGTCTTTCCTAATGGTTGGGATAAAACTTATTGTTTGCGTTATATAGAAGCAAACTACAAATTCAAAGAAATCCATTTCTTTGGTGATAAAACCGAACCTGGAGGCAACGATTATGAAATATATATGGATCCGCGGACTATTTCTCATAAAGTTGAAAATCCTACAGATACTAGAAAAATTCTTGCAGAATTATTACAATTGAGTTAGACCAAATGTTCCACTCGTAATGTTTATGTGTTAATAAGATTAGAAAATATATGTTAAAAATAAAAAACAAGATTTAAATATTTGCATATTTGGGCTTTTATTCTGTATCCATTTCAGAATCAGATTCTGTTTCTTCTTCACTGTCATCGTCGTCTGAATGCTTAGATTCATCTTCTGAATCACTGCTTTCACTATCAATCCAATCATGAGCATTCATATCATTCGGTATTATTACCTTCCATTCTCCCATTTTATGCAAATTTAGAGCATACAAATCGTTGAATGTGTATTGTTTATTACCTTCTTCAAATAAACCGCCATATACATACAGTACACTTTTGCATACGCACAAACCGGCGTTCATGCGAGGCGAGGGTAGTAAAGAATTCGACCTTCGATTGGCAGACAAACTGGGCATTTTGTGTAAAGTGGGTGCGGAGATGCTGGCACCAGCTACTGCTAATGTAAAAATGCCATCAGTTGTTGTAGTAGAGTTTGTATTAACAACATCACCCAAAGTGTCGATGGCAGATATTTTGGGGTCCTTCTGTTTTATTTTCGTTTTCTTGAAGATGTCTACTAAATGCCAAGTTAAAGAATTCAAGTCAAGAGCCAACAAATCATTCGCGAATTGACCATCTAAATCCTCTTCATCCTCGTTCACATTCATGACACCTCCAAAACAATACACTACTCCATTTGAAGCTGAAGTGCACGACACGCTACTGCGAGGAAGAGGTCTATATCCATTAGTTTTTGTGCTAACCCACTTGTATTTATCAGATTCAGGTGCATTTTCTAAAAAAGTTTGCTGTTAATTACTTAAAAAGCATGCTAGGCAAATATATAGCTTACTATTGGGTATTAAGGAATACATATCGGTATGTGTAATACCTCTGTCGACATCTTTTTTTACTTTTACTTTTGAATAGCCACCCCATATAAGTATGTTTCCGTCAAGACCAGCAGACATACAACAGCCGGAACGTGGTGGCGGTATTATAGCCCCTTCAATATGTATTTTAAGCCAAGTATATGATTCCAAAGAAAATATATAGACGTCATTAAAATAATTATAAGACTGATTGTTGTCATAAAAACCGCCAAATACAAACAACTTCTTTTTAGAAACTACCATGCGATGACCGCTGCGTGCACTAGGGCAATTAGGAGCATTTATTTTTTCCCACTTGCGAGTTTTTAAACTCATCATCCATAGATCTTTATAATGATAGAATTGTAATTGAGATGGACTCGCATGTTCGCCACCAAACAACTAAAACGAATTAATGAAATCGTATGCCATATAACATGTTGAATTAAACATACCCATAATTGTCCGCCGTCAGAGGCAACTGCAACCATTTGATGGCCACTACGCGGCGCTGGCCCGGACGGAGAACGTACTTGTTTCCATTCATTTTTAATGATATTATAAAAAAACAATTCATTGTAGACACAGACACGTTGGCCATTGTAAAATTCGCCTCCAAATAGCACGAGTTCCTCCTTTTCCGGATGCGCTACCAAGGTGAAATTGCTGCGTGGTGTAGGTGGAGAAGCGCAAATTTCCTCAGAAACTGTTTTGAGGCGAGTTTCTTCTTCTTCTAATCTAGCAATTACTTCACTTATATCAGCCTATCGATAAAGCTTATGTTAAGTTTTAAATTATTTAGGCGACAAAAAAAATATTCTTTACCTCTCCTAACTTTTCCAACATTTTTTTTTGTTTAGCTGCCAATTTCTTCTCCGTTTTCATGGCAGTTTTTTCGGCTCCTTTACCTTTTTTCTTAATTTTATCTTTTTTCCCCATCTTGCAGGAAAAATTTGATACACAGATATTTATAAAACTTGAGTATTAAATTAAATTTTAACTTATTGTTATCACAAACACGTGCAATTTACTTTTAATTTTTGTTTACAATATTTACCGAAGAATCATAGGGTGTCAGGGCATACAATGATATCAACTTTCGTTTTTGTCAACGACATCAATTGATAATTGTTGCTATTTACTTTAGCCATGATTTCCGTCGTCATTTTCGCTGCTGTCATTAATCGTGGACGAATAGAACAGAATGATGGGTTATTGTCATGAAAAAGTTTCTGAATTGCTTACTCGAAAAAATTAATCCTCTTGTTTATAAACCTTAAAAAAAAGTAAAAATAGTATAAATCCACTTATTTATGAAACTTGAAAAGAAATAGAAATTGTATAAAAAAAGACAGTTTTAATTTCTACTACATATTTTATATACTATTTTAACAGTTTTTAAATATAAATAATTATAATAATAAATTTTAAATATAAACGTATAGAATTAATTTAATAATAACTTAATATTTAGCAGCTGGAGTAAACAAACAGTATGTTTAGGTTTGTTTAAGTTTCCTTTCACAGCTGTTTTTCGTAAAAATACATCTCTGAAAGAGATTTTTGTACTAATTACTAGTGCAAATTGAACACTGGACGCAACAGCTTTGCTATCTACATATTTTACGTAAACGAGAGACCGTATTTGAAGATAGTGGTTGGAAAATTTGCTTACATAATTAAATTTATCAGAGACTTTCACCATCTCTCATTTTGAAGATTATCTTTTGCTTACCTAATTACTCTCTAGGTAAAATGCTTCATTAATATAGCCGTATCAAGGTCTCAAACCAAAAGAGAAAATAATGTCAGCAATACTACCACAGAATCAAGGTCGATTCTCGTACAGGATAACCGCGCTCCAAGGCAAGAGAGCGAGAATAAGTTCAAATGATCGTAAATTGTCATGCACATTTTTAATATATACATATATAATTCATCCTTAATGTAAGCATACCTTCTAAGATGCTTTTGCCTTACGAATTCTAAAATATAAAACGAAAACATTCTACAAATTTCGTGTAACATTCTTAGGCAAATTGTTACAGAATTAAAAAAAAAAACCGGAATGAGCTATCAAATTCAAAAAAATGTGCAAAACCACATCCTGGTAAGAGGACAGTAGTGGAGCCGGCGGTAGAAATTATTATTGAATTCTATCATATCTTTACGAAGAGGAATTCTGGCATGTAGTGTTTTAAATACTCGGCTTTAGAAAATATATAAACGAAGTCAGCAGACAAAAAAAACACCTGGTAGACTCGAACTTTATAAAAATGAATACTGTTAATTATGTCCAGAGAAGAAAAAAAAAAGTAAAAAATGTTGCAGCGACGTGTAAGTGTGTTCAAAAAAGGCGACTTTTTAAATTTCGGCGGCTACATAAAAAAATTCTGAGCATATAATGTTTTTCAATTTTTTAACGGTACGTGTCACAGAATGAAAAGAGTTAACGAAAATTGTTTAAAAGCTAATGCAAATCGAACCTAAAGCTTTAAAAAAAACAACCAGCAAAATATAAGGGTGTGAAGCTAAATTTAAATACAGCTATCAAAGTCACAAACCAAAACTTTTAACAGAGGCCTGTTGAACGATTAATAGAATACTGTTAAACGAAGTCTTGTAAGGATTTATATGAAGTATAGTTAAAATAGAACTATTTGGGAAAAAAAAATTATCTAAACTGCTATCTAATTATTTTTCGGATACCTCAAACTACTAAATTATTTCTTTGCATTGATACTGACGTTGAAAAACTATATTATTTAATATAAGAATATAAGAAGAAAAAAATATAAAAATTTTGTTAGGCATATCGTAGAATCCATAAATATCGAATGATTAAAAAAATGAATCTATGCCCATTAATAAAGCTACAGTTGCTGATTTTGAATTATTGAGCAGGTATTTGCTTATTTTATTTTTGAAAGAGTCAACGGAAGGTTGATCCCAACTCAAAAGGAGGGAATTATCACTTCGCATTCGGTCATTCCTCACTACAATATTGTAGGCTGTTGTATTTAGTTTATTAATGAAATTTCTTAGTTCAAAACTTCCTTTAGCGAGTCCATAATATAACTGTAACGTTTAATGAAAATTGTAAGAAGTTTGAGATCCCCAATCGATGTATATATATAGTTTATGAAATCTTTGAAGCAATTATATTCTGTAATGTCCGAATTGGCATGGCTTCAATGCTCGCTATAAACGGTAATAACCTAAGATTTGAATTGCTCTAAATCTATAGGTGGTACTGTTGCTGGCTTTAGATCAGCAAATCTTGGCGTATAAAAAGAAAAGTGTTTTGAAGAAAATCTTAAGAATAATGCGACATGCTGTGTTTTTTTGAATTGAATGCGAAACAACTTAATCTTCCTTCTTTAAGCAATTTATTCACATCTCTTGACAAAAACATTGATTAGTTATCGGAATGAATCTTTGTTAAGAAAGTAGCTCGACATATTTCTTCTTCTTCTTGTTTGTAGCGAGAAGAGAATAAGCCTTTTTTTTCTATCTCTCTTGTAGTTTGGAGTTTTTAATTTTATATAAAAAAAAAAAAACTCTCATTTTTGCTGTCACTCTCTATATATAAGGATACTTTCTAGATTGCTGTTGCAATATTGTGCATTTCACAACAATACAGTATTTTATTAATAAATATAAATGCGTTTGTATTGTCCAAAAAAGAATACAATTTTCAAATATACAAAAAATTACGAATTTTTATTGCTTTAACATAAAATTAATTTAGGGTTTATTCATTCGGATTTCTTGTTTTAAGAAAATATGTTTCGTTACAGACACGGATTGTTATTTTCGAGAATATGTTAAATATAAATAGTTTATATTATATTTTGTTTTTGTTGTTTGAGAACTGTTTATGGGAATCTTGGGGATTTGAGGTTACTATTACTGGAGGAATTTTTTCGTCCACCGATAGACCAATTTGAGTCAAAACCACAAGCAGAATCGGAGTCGGAATCAGGTAAAGCACTCGCCGCACCTAAACCTAAAGACGATCTTAACTGATTTGGTGTGGTGGGCATACTGCTATAGCCTGAATTAAGATTTGAACTTGACGTAGATGATATCGAATCTCTTGGTGAGTTTGTGGTCGTTGAAGACGCTACTGATGAACGTTTTATGCTTTTTTGCCGTTTTGTAATGCCCTTGGGCGGTGGCATTAAATCCTCATCTTCATTACCAATGCCATTTGTACCGCTCGCTTGAGTAATATTATCAGCTGAACCCCAAGATTTATGTAACATATCATATTTTGTGGGATTAATAGAAACACTGGCCCTTGAGCCCAGTTGATTGTTGAGCGATGACGGTGTTTTCGTCATTACCATCGTTGCCGATTTCTTCATGTGCGCTTTCATCATCGGATGCAGATGATGCGGATTCCGCGTCGAACCAACGTGAAGAAGATGATGAGGATGGTGATGGTGACGCTGATGGCGATGTGGAAGATGATTGGTTGTATGCGGCATTGTATTGCCATTGCCCACTCCCAAGAAGTTGCTGAATGCTTCGGTCGTTTTCTTCACACGCACATTCAAAGAGCCAATCCGTAGGAATCCCGAATCTTTTTCGACTAAAGGAGAAAAATTTATTTGAAAAAATAAGAAATTCTTTCATACAGAAATTATAGATAGATCTGAGACCAAAAGCTATAATAGCATGAGAGAAGATCTGTCGCCTTCACTCTCTATTACCAGATAGCAAGATAGCAAATATTTCGATATATGATATTATATCCTTTGGTAAAATTATAGATCTCCATTTACGACTAGTAAGACTAACGTACCTGTAGGTTTTTTCTTTGCTTTGATTTCTGTAAATATGAAAATAATTTAACTTTAAACGAATTTAAAAAGAAAAAAAAAAGAGCATTTTAAAAGCAACGCAAGATAATGTGTGCTAAGTACGTGAAGCGATAAGTGAAATTTCTCAGGGCATGCAGGGAAAAACATGTTTTTTTTTTATATAAATAAAGCAATAAAACTTACCCCCAAATTGTTGTAAAACGAAAAAAGCAAAAAAAAAAAAAAAAAAAAAAAAAAAAATAAAAATAAAAAATGCAAAATATCTACAAGTAATTTTGTGAAAAGCAAAAAATATAATTTTTTCGAAAATTATAAACATCCTTAAAAATGTTTATATATATTATATCTTATCTATATGTTATATTTTCACGTATATATTGTATTTAATAATAATAAGGGAATGATTAATTTCTTTTTTTTTCTTTTTTTTTTTTTTTATAAAATTAAAAAATAATCAAATGAAGAAAAAAAAAAGTTATGCTAAAAATCGACAGAAATTATTTGCGTAAGCAAACACTCAATAGCAAAGTGTTCGTTGCTGTTTCCAATATCCACTTGCCTCCATGTACCATATCCGTTGTCAATTAGCTGTTGACGCATAGCTTGGATTTCTAATCATACGCAGAGCATCAAGTGATGATAAAGTTGGAAGACGAAAGAATAAAACGTAAGAGAAAGAAAAGCGAACATGAAAGTCACATTTATTCATCGAAAATTATAGTAAATCGGTTAATATCGAAAACATTCAATTATTATTTATTATTTTATAAGAGAAAAAAAGAATGCCTGCAAATCGTTGAAGTTTTTATGTATCCTCATGGCCGTTGGTTAAATGTCCTCAGCCAAAATGCAGAATGCTTTTGGTTAACAACGATGTTTATCAACCAATTACATCAGTTTCAATTGCAATGATGGATGGATTTTGAATAAATTTCATGCATTTTTTAATTATACTTAATTCTTTTATGTAAAAGTTGGTCGAGAGAACAACATAAGATTCACTAAAATTTGTCATCTCATTTGCAAGGTCTGCCTGCAGAAATAACCAAAAATTCATGTCTATACTTGTTGTTGTGTTTACTACTTTGTTTATCTTTTTA
This sequence comes from Glossina brevipalpis, assembly GCA_000671755.1. Lineage (NCBI taxonomy): Eukaryota > Metazoa > Arthropoda > Insecta > Diptera > Glossinidae > Glossina > Glossina brevipalpis. The sequence goes on from KK351012.1 coordinate 3,177,040, forward strand.
TTTATATTATAATATAAAGCTCTCTCTCTTTTCATAAAGGAGCTCAATTTTTGTTTGTTTTATTGGGTCACTTGTTCCGATTCTATCTAAATTTGTTTGATTCTATAAATTTGTTTAGTTTCTGCTGTGATGGTCTAACGTGTGCTTTGCCCCCTGTAATTAGTTCCTGTTAAGCGAAAAATTGAATATCTTATGGAGAAGTTTTATGTGTTCATTTATGCAGTTCTCGTTCAGTTTGCGTACGAATTTACTTGGATGTTGAATATTTAAGGTTCATTACCAAATTTGATAGATAATAATTTTAATTGATTTTTAGGGTTTAAATAAGAATTACAGTGGATAGATAGAAGGTTAACACTTAATCAAAAAAAAAAAAAAAAAAAAAAAAAAAAAAAAAAAAAAGACGATTGAGATCAGTTTACAGTCGAGTGTTTTTGAGAAAATAAAAATTTTGAAGTACAGTAAGTACGTAAATGAAATAGTCTTTCTTAGCCATAGGGAATTGAGTGATTCACCCCCAAAAAACATATACAGGAAATATTTGAAATTTTGTTAATATTATTGATATATCACACGTACGTCTTACAGCATATTTAGTTCTCTCACCTCTTCATTATTTATTAAAGCAATTATACATAAATTTTGTTTAACTAATAGCTATTTTGAATTCAGATGGTGCTAAAGGTGTTCTTAAATTTATTAACTGTTTTTGCTAAGTGAATATCTTAATAGTTTAAAAAAAAAAAAAAATTCTAAAAAAGCATAGAAATATAAGTACATAGAAAAAAAATAAAAATTTAATACAATAAGTGTTCGCTTAACAAGCAATAATTTCTACATATTTCAATGCAATAACGAAAAAAAAAAAATATATATAAATAAAATTTTAAGGTTAATATAAAAATTTTATAAAAAGTAAGTAAATTCATGCATTTAACTAATAAAATCAAAAAAATAGAAAAAAGGAAAATAATTATAAAAATAATAAGAAAAACAAAAAAAAAAAAAAGAAAAAAGAAAAGAAAAATCTAATTATATACAAAATCAAATGAAAAATTTTATGCAATATGCAAACTTTGTATAATTTATAAGCAGATATTGCGAATATCTGTTTGTAAACTCTAATATAAAACAGATTTTAGCAGCATTAGCAAATATTAATTTTAATTAAATCATTTACTCCGTCACTGGTTTGTTAGTAACATTATGGCATTGGTTGCGATTGGAGGCGGTAGCAGCGCGTATTGTTTTACGTAAAAAGCTCTCTTTACGACGTGTTACACTTCTACCATGAGTACCATCAATACGTGAATCCTTTGGCGATATATTACCAAGCTCCGGTGAACTATTCGGTGTTGCAGTATCACTTGGTAGTAAATCCTTTTCACTACCCGCTAAATATGGTACCGATTTTATAGGTGATTTCTTTACACGAAACATGGTTGTTGAAGTGGTCATAAGTGATTGAGTACGTGTGAGAGAAGTATTTGAATTTAATTGAGAGCGTTTTCTACCACGCATTAAAGTGCTACCCACTGTACCGCCCCCAATAGATCTACTAGTATTGGCTGATAAATTCCGCATATTAGGTGGCAAATCAAAGTGATAGTTGTTGTTAAGTTCGTTGAGTAGAAATTTTGCACAATACTCACTGCTGTACGTCGAAGCGGAAACACTGGTCTGTTGTTTACTATAATCCAAAGCTTTATTACCGGCCCAATCTAAAAGATCACGATTGGCTTCTGTAATAAAGAAATAAAAGAAGTCGAAAAATTTAATTGGAGATGTCAAGAGGTATTTTTTGTTTAATTTATTCATTGAAATACTTTGCAATGAATATTTTTTAAGATAATCTCGAACTTCTCGAAATCTTTTTAAAATTAAATTTTAAACGCATCTATATACAGTTTCTTTTTCACAGACAAAGTCATCAACACGATTCGATATTTTCTAATGTGATTTCCTTTTTTTTTGGAAAGAAGTATATTTCTCTCTTTTTGTCTAAAGTATAAAAATCGGGGGAAAAACAAAATGGAACACAATATCAGATGGAAATAGTCGTTATAGAACATATAATTCCCAGACAACTTTTGGAATTAGTATTAGTACTTTTTTAGCTCTATTTTATCAAAGACGACTTTCGGTAATAGAGATAAGAGAGGACTTCTGAACAAATGATTCTTGTTTTATATATATATATAAACATACAATATATATTATATAAACAGATGAAATTGGTCATTATTTTGATGTTTTTTATAAAATTTTTGCATTTGCCTCAAGCGAAAAAATCTGTCTCATTTTAGCTACATATTATTAATTAACTATATACGGTTCAACTATATACAGTCATCCATTTCGTGGTCCGAGTTTATTAACCTTGTTTCGGTAAATGTATGTAAAACAAATATATTATCTAGGATATCATACGTTTAGTGTAACGTTTGCCATTTTATAATATGGATCGTTTAACAACCGCTAATCGCATTTAAAATAGTAAAAGCTTACTATAAAAATGTAGAAAGTACATTTTGTGGGCAGATTATAAGCGGACTATAGGCAAAGTTGCAAAGAAATTTGAAGCAACCGGATCTGTAATAGATTGTTTAAAGTCCACACATCCTCCCAAAGTACGTTTGATCAAAAATCTTGATGGTGTTAGCGAAAGTATCGAAGAAGATCCAAATTTATCAATTAGACAGCGCGTATAGTATTCTGATCGCTGTAGAGTCGCATGATTATCAATTAATTTTGATCTAAAATCAAACATACGAATGTTGCAGATATTTGGTTTCAATACCACAGAGCCAGAAGTCACAATATGCGGTTTGTTTTCGCATTGTTCCGAGACAAATTTTTCGGACACTTAATTTCATGTCTTGGCGATATGAATTGTCCACCACATTTGTACAATTTCTTACAGACAATTTTTGTTTTTTGTGGGGTTACGCAAAGGATTGAATTTATGCGAACAATCGGGAAATTCTTGACGCTTTAAAAACGAATATCCGTCAACTTATGGTTGAACTATTGCCTGTGAGTTATATGCAGACAACTCATCGAAATATTACTCGAGAAGCATTCAGTCGTCCTGTAAGATGAATCGTGGAGGAAATTTGTATAATTTTTTATTCCACCAATAATCGTAATATTCAAACAATATATTGAAAAAAAAAAAAAAAAAAACATTGATCTAAACCTCAATCAGAAGAGTGTTTTGTTTACCTCTACTAGAAAACTACAAAATGATGTTTGCTTCTAGGTTCTATATGATGCTTGCTTCTAGGTTCCAAGCCATTAGAAATGAAGTAAGGAAAGTGAACCCCCCGACAGGGAGATAGAGAGAGAGAGAGTAATAGTCATAAATTAAGAAATATTAATAACTTACTGTAGGTGTTGCATAACAAAGCGAATATATTGGCCCGACCGAATTGCATAGCTATGTGGAGAGGTGTGTAACCCTAGGGAAAGTTTAAAAAAATCGAATAAAATGAAAAAAAAAAAAGTATTTAAAGTAAATTTCAAATGAACAATAAGTATTTTATGACATATTTTAAAAATGTTTGAAAAGCGTAACCGGCACAGTCAAAATAGCTTTATTTTATTATTTTCTTTTTTCTTTTTGTTTTTTGTTTTTTTTTTTCAAATACATAGAAATTTAGCTGAGCTAGAAAAGCGAAGGAAAGTGTCAATCAACATTGTTTTCCTGAAAAGTGAATTGAATTGTGTGATACTTTTCAAAAAACATTTCATTTGTTGCGACAAATGTGTTGCCAATTTCAATTTTATATGTATTATGTACGCATTTATATACGTATATATATATATATATATATATATGTGTGTGTGTGTGTTTAAATATAGCTCTGTATGTATTTATTTAAATTTGATTTTAAAATTTCACATTTGACAGCGTAAAGTGAAATGTTGAACATGAATGAAATTGAATTTTGAATTGAAATTGTTAAGATACGTGTACGTGCGTATGTGAACGCATATGAAGAAGGCCCAACCCTTTTGCGATTTGTTATGGTTTTATGCACAAACGTGAACGCCCCACAAATAAAACGATTTCTCACTATTTGAGATAACATTATTTAAAGTGTTTTGCCTTTCGAATCTGCGTCTGTCACCATATGTTGTTCAGCTAGATGCTAAAACTGCTTTGACAGAATGTTAAACACACAAGATATTAAAACACTGACTAATTTTACTCTTAAAATTAATAATAATTTACATAACACGCGACATGTTAATAAAATGTTACGTGTTCATCACTTACCCCGTTCTAATGTTGAATGTAATCAAGAAAGCAAGGCACACAAAAATAAAAAAGAAATAAGAAAAGAAGAAGAAGAAAAAGAAAAAGAAGAACTCGTGAAAAACAAATACATTTCGAATAAATTAAAGAATTTAAAATCCATTTCAAAAATAATACTTACGGTTCTACCATTAACATCCGCTTTATGTGCGCCCGCAATTAATTTAACCACATCCTCATTACCATGTTTTGCGGCCCAATGTAAAGCAGACTGAAAGTAAATTTGAAAAATTCAACTAAATTTAGATGGATTTTTTTTTGTTTTTTTTTTGTTTAAAGGTCTACAGCATTGGTGTCATGAATATGTAGATGTCTGTCTTCTCAACTTGGTCTACATCTCATCGCTTTTTATAACACAAAGTTATTTTTATGATTGTAATGAAAATAGCCATAGTTACGAGGCAAATTGCTGTTGTTGTGATTTGAGCTAATCTTGATATGAATCACATTGGATACGAAAATTTTTTGATATACGTAACGAGTACGAGAAAACGTTTCTTCGATTCTTGTAATAATCAATTTATTCGTTATCTTTATATCCTTCATCGAAGTTTCATTTCATTTTATCATTTTGTTCATAATACCCCCGAAGGAATCTACATAGAGACCCCTTAACGTACATATATTCTTGAATAGCATCAAGTTTAGTGGTGTAGGATATAAAATATTCGACACAATCGAATATACTTTTTTGACTTTTGTTTATATTTATTAATGCATCTCTTAGTTCCTAAAATTATTATAAGTGGACTAAAAAGTTCGTAGGCTAACATAGAAAAATTCTTTTTCTTTTTAATAGAATTTCATTTTATTATTCAATATAGTTGCCTTCGAGGGCGATAAAATGATTATAGCGGTCATACAATTTTTTGATACCATTTTTATAGTACGATTTGTCTTTAGCCTCAAAATAGGCTTTCAGTCCACGTGGCTGATTGTCGATTAGACCCCGGTGTGAAATGATGGATCCATGTTTCATCCATTGTCACATATCGACGCAAAAATTCGGGTTTATTAAGATTGAATAGCTCCAAACAATGCTTAGAATCATCAATTAATTGATGTGTTATGTGTAAGTTCAGTAAGCGCAAGTTACCTGATGTTTAATTTAAGATAATCTAAAATATATTGAGCCCTATATTCGTTTTATTCATTTTACTTATTTTACTTCTTACTCATACATACTCATATTCATTTTGTGATTCCGAATGTAAACGTAAGTAAAACCCACTATTGATTGAGATTTGGATCGAATTTCGTTTTCAGCATACTGTTTGGACATCTTACGGGATTGGACCCTTTGAAGATACATTTCGGGTTCAATCTTAACTTGATGGACATTTTCAAAGCAACAAGAGTTTAGTTGTTCGCTTAAATTCGGTTCTTTGCTTAGCCTCGCCAAAGGAGTCGAGCGGTTAGAGATCGCACAATCTTGTTGGCCAATTCACGTCATCAAAACGAGGAATTACACGGTCGCGAAATTTCCAGCGCGATAATGGCTTGTGATACCATTCCGTTAAAATCACATATCTCCAACGTCCATGTTTTTATTTGAAAAAAAAAAAAAAACTTATTTGGTTGTAACCATCAGAATGCACTGTGCAATGGATGAATTTGGATCTGCTTCCTCTAACAGTACCAATATTTTCGGTGGAGCGTACGTTTCGATGATATGACAACCTTAACAAATCTATTATAGATCCAGTTTCTTCAAACTTCTTCGAAGTTTTGCCTGCAATGCACTCAGATGAAGGATTATATCGATTATAGTCTGCATGTAATGGAGATCAGAAAACGAATCGGAAGTAAAAGTAGTTTCGTTCTGCCAACTTTGATCTTTGAGACTTTTATAAACTCGCTTTAGGTGTGTCTAGTTATATACAATGCGATCCTAAGACACGAAACAGCGTCAAAATACGTTTATTCCTCCATATATTCATCTCTTATCTGAATTATCTGGGAAAGTGCTTCAAAATTGACAAAAGCAAATCGATGCGAACGTTACTATGAAAGTCTGTTTCCTGTCAGCTTTTGCTGGAGGCGACACGACCATCTTGTCATTAATTTTCTTTCAACCTATTATGATATGAAAGAGATGCGCTGACACCAGCAAAAACTAACAGTCTTGAATCGATGGCATTCTAGTAAATTGCGAAGATCATTCCTTACTTCTGAAGTAATAAGTGAGTTCCTTGAAGGCGACGTTCAGTGCTATCATAATATAAGGTTGTCACATTGGAAAGTTTAATATTTTTGTTCATAATCGTCTTCAGAGCATTTTGCCAATTGAGCGCGATTTACGATGTTTACAATGACTTGGAAATTCTGTCTCAACGAAGAAATAGAATTAAATCGTGAAAATTTCCGTGTAACGATTTAATACAACTTTGTATGTGGATTATCAAGACGAAGGTATATTGATCAATTTATTTTTAGTTTTCTCGATGATGTCTCATCCTTTGCCGTTGGCAAACACTGATATAACGAATTTAATCGTGAAGATCGTCTAAAATAGGTCGTTTTGCCATAAAATAGAATATCGGTTATTATGCAAAAACTGATAATGAGATCTGAGATCGACATGTGACGTACCATCAGATTGAGGTAATTTCAACCATTAGTTCTTTCAGTATATAAAAAAATATTGCATAATCACTTAGCCGTATAAAAGATTACTTTCCATGTAAATTGATAAAATTTTAAAAAGACGCTCGTCTTGATTAAGGTGAACAAATGCTTAAGCAATGCAATGATTTAAGGACCACAAATGCTTAAACCATATAATGGACAAATGCTTCAAAATGTATAAGATTGTAGGTAGCTAACGAATTTTGGATCCATCTGTATGTGCCCGAAAGTAAACAGTAGTCAACTGTTTTGATGTTTTAACAACCAAATCCGCTAAAAGTTGTTCACGCTGGAAGCGCTCCGAAACAAATGATCGTTTGTTTTTTCGGAACAACTCCCCGTGCAGCAACCGTGCTTTTAGAAAAATGTAAAATTTTCAATTCTGATTGATGCACAACGATATATTTGCCGGAAGTCTTTTTTCAAATCAGGAAAACAATAAACGTCTTCGGATCATTTTGCATCAATTCAACGTGAACTCTCACACGTTTCTTCTAACAACCGACTATTTGCACACTCAGAAAATCGAATTAATGCGTTATCCGCCATATAGTCCTGATTTGTGATACTCAATAATTTCTTTCTATACCGCAGCGTCAAGAATAAATTTCGTAGACGATAGTTTTCGTCGGCTGAAGTAGCCGTTGATGTGTTAAAAAATCATTTTTTGGACGTATCTTAGGCGGAATGTAAAAAAACGCTGTAATAAATGGTTCCGATGTATGGAAAAGCTTGCAGATCATAAAGGAGAATATTTTGAAGAACAAAAAAATCAACTTTTAAAGCCAAACTATCGTCCTCAAAATCGAATTGTGAAGGTTTAAACACATTTTTCGTAAAATAACGCTTCTCTAGTATATCCTACTAGGTTTGTATCTTTCAATTTTTTTACCCGAACAACTTGAACTTTTAATTGCAATTTTAAAATAAATTGAATTTTGCCAATTTTGGGGTCAAATCAATTCGAGCAATTTCAAGCAAAAAAATTAAATTGATTTTATTTTTTTTATAATTAATTTTTTTTTTTAAATTTCAATAATGCTTTGACTTCGAGTTATTTTTCCAGAAAAATTTTTCATTTATTATTCTAGATATTATAACGGATAAATAACGAATAATAAACAAAAAAATGAATTGTATTGTGAGAGACGCGCCATTGTTCGCCATTTTGTTCTTAAAATTCGACAATAAATTTTTTTTTATTTCCTTTACTAATGTGTGGTGGTGAGTGTGGTACTAACCCTTAAGATATACAAGTGCATAAACACTAATGTTAAAATGATGAAATTAATTCATTTCTTCTAATTCATTCTTGTTTTGCAGATTTCAGTTAACAATTTTTGAGTTTTTAGTCGATGTTCCCCCCTATGATGTTCCATGATGATGATTATGAACAATTTTACAAAGAAAAGGGATGAAACGTGGGGGTAGTGTTTGTGTATCTAATACATTAAGAAGAAAATATTTTTACTTTTCATTCAAAAAGTGTAAATACAGCGTTTTGTGATTCCTTTTAAATATGATTTATTCCTTTAAGTTTTGATATCAATGACAATTTTTAGTTATAAAATTATTGCATTTCTTTTTGTTTATCATTTATACGATCAATTATACTAAGGTGTATTTAGAGATGAATAATTAAATGTATATTGTCCAAACAATAAGGAAAATAATAAGTAGGATTGATAAGATTATGCGTAAGACATTAGAAAGAAAGAGCAAAATGCTAACTCATTATCAGAAATTATAGGAAAATTAATTGAAAAATCAGGTCACACGTTCTATACAATATTTTTTAAATCGAGGTTTTTCTTTCATTAATAATAAAAAATATTTCATCATGATAAAAAAAGAGAAAATCTATCAAGTTATCTGAAAAATGACAAAAGGTCATTAGGCAAGATGCCTCATATATCTTCTATTCGAAAAAAGTATTGACTCTTTGGAAAATCTCAAAAAATGTATTCATTTCATTTGAAATTAATATAAATTGTCTTTATTATTAGACTCCATATTTTGTTTTTAAATACATAATATAAATAAATAAATAAATAAATAAATATATATATATATATATATGCTTGTATGCGTTTGTGTGCGTATGTGTAAATTTGTATATACTTATGTATTTAAAATATCTTGAGAATACAATTTTGATGTTGTTGTTATTGTTGTTGAACTTTTCTTTCGCATATTTCGGCCTTAAGTGTTTTGAAGTCGTTATTTTATCAGTAGAATGTTATGTATTGCAATCGATCTACCAGCCAAGATGATCGTTTGGCTTGGTTTAATGCACTAGCGCTTTATAGTATATACCGTAGAACCCTATGCATACGTTTAAAGCACAAAGCCATGCATTCAGAAATTCATAGACATTGCCACCACCAGATGCGGAGGACAATAGAATGAGATTAAATGCCGACAACATGAGATCGAATTGATATCACAAAGTAAACAAACAATTTCAGGTGCTGCTACAACATATCGACAAATGCTGTAGCATTACTTAATGTTTAACATACACTCATAATGTAACATATATAAGGAAATACACACACACACACACACACCCATATATATATATACATATAGATATGTATGTATATATATTCCATACATGTATGTATGTATATAGTACGTATAGTAAATGGGTAAATGTTGCCGTTGAAATTTTTACATTTAGACGGCCTTTGTAGTACTAAAGGTATATTTAGTGAAACAAAAGACTGGCGAGCGCTTAAGCATATGCAAGCTTTACATAACAACTACAATAAAAATGAAACAATAATCAAATTTCACAAGAACTAACCTGAATCGAACCTTACAATTCTATATATATACAAATATATACATATATATGTATGTGTGTGTGTGTGTGTTTATGCAAACATAAGGCATAAGGCATGTGAACGCTTTTTTTAGAAACTATATCAGCTGTGCAGTTAACGAATGGTAGCATATATATATATATATATATATATATTTAAAGAGCGGGCGGGGAATAAATAAAGATTTAAGGCTTAAGCAATGCTTTTCAAATACAAATTCCCTTAAGCTTTACCTTACTACCCGAAATCTATCCAATCTAAAGGTAACTGAATTGCTTTGTTGGTTGGCTGATTGTTTGGCTGTTTGGTTAACTTTGGATGCGCTCTGCTCTGTTAGGCAATGAATGCGTAACCGAACGATGCTGTTTCACTAAATTATTATGTTAACATGAAAATAATTGAAACAAGAATTCACTTATGCCGGGCAATTTATTTATTTTACCGCATCTGAAAATGGCATTTCGGCAAAACAACAGCAGCAACAACCGCAACCGCTTTTTCGCTATTGGGCAGCAATGACTGAGACAATTGATGTTGGTACAAATGTGTTCTGAAGTGCAGAAGATTGTGTGTTCGGTGTTTTTATTATTATTATTATTATTATTATTATTTGTTATTGTTATTGTAGTTGTTGTTGTTTTTACATATTGGTTATATAGGTGTATATGTTTGTGTTTTTTTTTATATTTGTGTGTGTCCGCTCTCTTGCAAATATTTACTTAGATTTTACCTACTGATAGCTACCGCATAACTACATACGAACTTACGCATACACATAAACACATATATGTGCAAAGTAAACAAAAAAAAAAAAAAAAAATCAAAAAAAAAATCTCCTTTTCCTGCAGCCAGCCATACTGTTTGTCGCTTCGGCTAAAGCTTTTATCGTCCATTAAATGTCAATTTTGTTTAAGACCAGCTTAGCATTTTTTACAATTGGCCTTAGGTACATATATCGCAGCTTGAACTGTACGTTTAAAAGCGAACAAAACTTTAAACATATTGTTTGGTATCGTTGTTGTCGCCCTATTTAGTACAACGATTTGTTTCACTTCGTGTAATTTTTGTTGCTTTACACGCAACGAAACACTTCGATTGTTTGTTTAGTCTTGATATTGTTAAACAACATCATCAGTAGTATCCTCGAAACGATTGTTTATTACAAGAGAGCCTAATAAAAATGTTCAATATTTCTTCAGCTTCAACGGCATCGTTATCTATCTCTTTACATTTTTTTATACTAAAACAAATGATATCCTATTCATCACAACTATTTCAATGAAAAGATCAACTATTATTTATTATTTGCGCTAATATAGTGAACAAACAAATAATAGATAAATCAAAAAAATATTGATCGATATCATTATCATTATCGATAACTATAAATAATATCATGATCGTAATTCGAAGCAAATCGATACATTTTTATTTCTATATTCTCCTCCTCTTCTCTACACTAAATTTATTTGAAAAATTGTACGATTTTTACTTAAATTTTTTCATTTATCAGATCATTCGAAACGTTCGGAAACTTATCGTTTGATAGCAATGCCGCAATCCGCACTTTTTTGAAAATGATGAAGGTTTGACACAAACCGTAATATTGGCCACTATGGCCGCATGAATACCAATTTGTTTGGCGTGAAATTGAAGATATGGATGCTGGAGGTATATGGGTTCAATTGGACGTTTTTGCTTTGGCATTATTGCGCGAGAAATATTCCGGACGTATAATTACATTTTGGCGCTGTAAATTGGCCACCAAGATCGGACGATTTTTCGTCGCTAGACTATTTTTTGTGGGATTACGCCAAACGTGCGAACAACCATCACGCTCTTGAGACTTTGAAAACGAACATCCGTTAAGCTATTGCCTTCTATTTAAAGAGAATTAATTGGAAATGACTTCAAAAATATTCACTCCTTTTAGATGTCCCATGGATGTTATATTTCCGAAATAATAGTAAGGTCCAAAAAATGTATTGAAAAAAATTTAATCCAAACCCCATCAGAGTTGTGTTTTATGTACGTTTTTACTTTCGTAATTGTAAAATGGATAACTCTTTACGAGTCTTAGCGAGTAACAACAACGGTAGATTTTTCAGACAATTACATTTTTTTCTCATTAAATTAATAAATGTTTTGAACATTCTAGAATATGTGAGAAAACATCCATTGTCCGACAAAAACCTTTTGAGCCTTTTCCTCAAGCGCTCCGTGAAGACCGCCTATGCCAAATGAATTCCTGATAGGATTTTATAGTCTAGTGTCTTAGCTGTTGATTTCTAACTTTTCTAGCATACTAAGAGATATCTTTAGAACACATATATGCTCATTTAGAAGCGTTATCAAGCAAAAACACGTTAGTTTGCTTTTAATGATTTTTCCAAGAATTTAAAAGTTTGGAATTAAGTTTATGATGGTGATTAGGAATTTGGCGATAAAATTATGTGTTTTTTTCGTTTCTCCTCTACAATAGAAGCGCTTTCGAGCATTAGACCATCGACGAAAGATACCTAGAATGAAGATTTCAGGCGTTTGAGGAAAAAAGTTATTCCTGGAATTACGATAATTGAGAGAATGGGAAGTATCGGGAAGAAGATCTAGTGGAAGGAAATAAAAACATTTATATTGAACCTACTTAAACGTGGCATGCTGAATGCAATTAGGCATCGCGAAGTAACGAGGAACTGTGCTCCCGTGGCGGAGAATCATAAAAGTAGTTGCTATGGATGACGAATTGTGTATGTTATTAGAATGAATGGATAGTTAGTATCTATAAAGATTCATATTTCCCAGTTGTATAGTAAAACATACATATATAAATAATATATAATTAATTCCCTCGATTTTTAATAATATATCCTTTATAAACAATTGAGTTTTAAACAACAGCAAATATGCGACATATTATTATTTTAATAATACGTTGTTTGCAATACGCGTTAATTGCTTGACTATATTTTTTAAAACGAAATGAAATGAAATGCAATGCAACACAACGTGACGATATTAAAGAGCAAACAAAAAGAAAGACTGCACTCGTTTAATAACACATATCAACAAGTTGCCTTTGAATTTACACATTGCGTTATCATCTGTCATTAATCTATATACAGAAAATGGGAGGAATAAAACACACATACATGGATACATAAACTTATTTAGATAAAAAAAAGCGTTGGGGTTATTTTTTAAAAACAAAGCAACTAAAACGACAAAAGTTATGTATATCTATACATGAGATCTATTAAATATATTAAGCATAACAATATTTCCATCTGAACGAGATGATCATAAATCGATAAAAAAAACATAATTGAAACTGTTTTTGACAAATTTTCACTTGAAATTTAATTTGTGCATCGAATTAAATTATTTATATAGTATCCATATATGTGTATATATATAAATCAATTCTTACCTTTATGCTAATTAAAAATGCTATAAGCACATATATATATATATTATTTATTTATATAAAAGTTGATGAAATTTTGCAAGTAGTGGGTAGCAAGGACTGACACTTAAGCTGTCACGAAACAGTGGAGGCACTAAGTATCAATCATATGACAGTTTGGAATCATTTGAAAAGAGTAGGCTAAAAAAGACCCCCCAAAAATGTATCAAACAACCATGGAGAAATAACATATCACTCAATACTATTTTTCTCGTTCTCAAAATTCTCAGAGGAGTCAGAAAGAACTAGAAAGAACGGCAACTAAATATACGCAGTGTGTGTTAAGAGGTACTTAGGAGGTTTTAACATTTAAACTTGAACACATAAACTTATAGGGAATAGTACATATGAAGACTTTCGACTATGATATCCTTTATTTAGGATGATAATGTTAGGTTTTTCCGATAGCTTTTACAGCCCTTTAAAATATATCAATAAACTGAAAATTTATTATTTCTTTAAAATTTTTTATAACGTGATTTGTATATTGTAATTTTTGTCTAACTACTAACGCCCTGTTCATGATAAATAGTAAGAATAATTTTTTCAAAATATTTTTTATAACATAAAGCACGATTTAGTTTTTCATTTATATTTTCATTTTTTATATTTGTTTATTTTTTGTAAGAATTTTGTTTATTTTTTTATACCGCTTTATTCTTAGTTACCTTAGCAAAGACATGTTCAGCAAAGACATGTTCACCAAAGACACAAACCTTTAAAAAATTTTCTGGGCTAACTTTACACCAATCAATTATTAACTTCCATTAACTTAAAAATTAATTTTAGAGACCTTCAAGTTGACTTGAAAAATGTAGTTATTTGCTTCTCATCCAATTTCTTAGTATTAAACTTGAAGAAATTAAAAAAATTATCTTTTTCAAGAAGGAATATATTTTGAATGTAATATTTTGTAAATTTACTGCTTTTTGATAATAAACTTCGTTTTAATTTACATATTGAATTCTCCATAAATAAAATAAGATCCAGACTAGATTTTATTAAGGACTGGCCACAAGAATTCGAAGAACCATACATTACTAAAAGATTGCTTTTGTTTCGATTAGACTTACAATAGTCTTCCGAAATATGATTTCGATGCCTATCTTAGTAAAATTAACAAATGAGGTTATTGATTCGCAAGCCTTTTGAAATAAAATCAACTTCAATATCTCAACTCGTTCCTCAAAAAGCTATCGCTTAATAAAACTAAGCCAATGTAGATCTGATAATCAATTACTTAACGCAATTCCATTTGATTGCTTTCGAATCTCTAACTTTCGTTCTTAATTAATGAAAACATCTTTAGCAAACGTTTTCGCCTAAATTAGTCTTACGATGATCCACAAGCTTTACTTTTCTTGTCTTGTTTTCTTATGTGCTAATGTCATCAAACTGCTTCTATTAATCATTACCTCTCGATCTAATATAATCTCTATATTTGATTGAACTCCTATCATAAAATCAACTAGTTTCAATGCTTATGCATGGCCAATGTCATATCTAAATTAAAATATTCAATAATAACTAATGGTATGTGATGCAATACAATTATGAAATGTTAAGCTTTTTACCGACGCTTTAGTGAGATCCCATTATTTAAGCTATAAAGATCAAAATTGTATTCCCGACTAAGCGTAAACATCTTTACATATTTCTTGTCATTGTATTCCTAACTATTCAGTTATTCGCATGCTTGGACGGACCGGGGCCTTGCGGTTTTGCCTGGAGGCATTCACACATCGCATACAGCAAAGAGCTCAGATGCTCATGGGCGATATGAGTGTATCCAAAATTCTTGGGCATCGACGTAATATGGGCTGTATGTTGTGCTTATGTATAGGTATTTACAAAGAGATAAAACAGATTTGTTCACGAATCAAGTGCTTTAATAAACCTTACTCGACTTGTTCAGCGTTCTCATCAACTCGTCCTGGATGTGCCCGCATACCGCACGACGCACTATTGGGACTTTTTGTTTATTCAACTACACATCTCGCCACTTGCAAGTTGAATGTATACACAAAAAAATACTACTATCCTCTTTCCTCTTTCTTCACCTGCAACTCTTCCTGGCTGTCTGACTATTACGCGCCTGCACTTATAGGGCAAATCGTCTGAGTGCCTGTTCAAAGAATATCAATAAAAAAACGCTTTGTCGCTTTCTATATAGTTGAATTAAAAAAAAGTTTTGAATAAATAAATAAATAAAAAAATAAATAAAAAAATAAATAAAAAAATAAATAAAAAAATAATTTTAAAAATTCTTTTAAAAGTTTCTGGACATAACATCACGATGTGTCAAATATTTATGAAGTAAAACCATATAAAGTAATATACGCTATGTATGTAAGTATATACGAAAAAAAAAAAATTCAAAGATTACGTAGGAAATGTAATTGGCTTTCATTTCAACGTTTATAACGGACTCTATATATTATGTTCGTCAGACAGTTCAACAAATTTCGGTGGACATTTTTTATAGCCTTATAAAGACGTTGTTCTTAATTAAAAGTAAGCTATATTGAAGGAATAATATATGCACACACACAAACACACACATGCACACATGATCCATGAGGTATTGTATATTACAATTTACAAGGCATGTTTTTAATTTATTTTATATGTTTAGTTCCTAAAATATATTTTAGGCATCTGAATCAATTTCTTTCTTTCTTTTTGGGAAATAAAGAATACTAGAGCAAGGGAACGTTTGATAAACGATGCAGTCTGAGTCATTTGTAATTTATTTCTTGCCTTCAAAGCACAAAAGAGTTATTAAGCAGGGGTCAGAGATTGTGTAGAAAGAAAGGGTAAATCGAAATGGGTTCCGCGTTTTTCGTTTTTATTAACTTCACACTGCAGAAAGTTAAATTAATAATTAGATTGAATTTTTTTCAAAATGTTTTCTTATTATCAATATACTAAATACAAAATAATAATTCGGATTTAAGCTTAATTTCATTTCTGTAAATAAATAAAAATAAATAAATGAATATTTTAAGTAGAGTTTTATAGCTAAATTTATATTTTGACATTTATTATATAATCCCGAAATATTATCATTTATTAGATAGACAGATAGATGCTGTTGATAAAATTATATTACACATAATAAATGACATTTATTGAATGCAAAGAATTTCTTATAAATACAGGTAATCATCCTACAACGCGGTCAATAGGTTCCTGAAAAATTCCGCGTTATAAAAAATCGCGTTGTAGGAGTACCACGTTATAGGAAATTTTTGCGCATTTGGCGAACCGCGTTGTAACGAAACCGCGTTATAGAAGTACCCCGTTAAAGGAAGGTTACCTGTACAAAGGAGTATAATATTGTCTTCTAACATAATTGCATTATTTGGGTAAAGAGATCTTTGGAATACATTTCTGAGTGCTACAAAACGGAAAAGTGCTGACGCTTATAAAAATCAAAAGGAAATTATTTCTTAACTTGCACCGACTTTTTTGATACCTATTTGTTATCATTTCTATTGTCATCGCTTTCTACGCATATTTTCCCTTTTTTTTCCGACATAACCATAACTAGTCTTTTGTGGATATTTATGTAAAAGTTAGTTAGTTTTTGTCTATCGTCATAAGAATTGAAATCTGGTTCGAATAGACGACAATAAGTCATCGATCGAAATTAATGTGTTAATCAAAAAAGAGTAATGTCTAATAAGTGAGAAAGAGTATAATATATTCCAATTCAGTGTACTGTTAACGTTTTCTGTATGAGGTTTGCTTTACGCAGCAGAATACTGTCATCCTAAGATATGCTGATATCATAATTTTTCGCATATCGTTCGACTGCTTTTCGGTTCATTTTTGGTTTATAGCGTTCACTTCATATAAAAAATTCATCACAAGCATAAGTCTCGTATATGCTTATAGCTACTTTTTTTTAACTTTAATTTTAATTATTCTTTCTATTAAAAAACTTCTTAGAGACCTGTTTTCTCCTAATATTTATTCGAATTCCAGGAAAGACCAAAAATCTATTTCATATTGATTTTAGAATTTACCGGGGGCTTCAAATATCTATTTCTATTTGGTTCATTCAAAAACTTAACGTTGAGTGTTGAAAAAACAAATTAGTAAAAGAAAAAAGAACGGGTTATATCAACTATTTCTACAATGTTTTATTTATCAGTTGTTGTTAGAAAAAAAAAAAATAAAAAATAAAAAAAAAAATATATATAAAAAAACTGAAAAGAAGATTAATTTTTTTTCTTTTAAATTTTACGAAAATATTTTAAAGTATAATGCTTTTATGCCATCGCGTTTCGGGTTCATGATAATGTGAAATTGTTTAAATTTTCCATTTTAAAACCAAATCATTAAAAATCTCTTTAAGAAATAATCGCCACTATTTCACTGTTGTATGGAATATATCTGGCAGGGCAAGAAGACAAGAATGCGTAAGTGGTTTATATATGTTAGTGTGCGTATGAATGGATTGAAATTCCGGTTTTGTTATTTTTCTTTTTTTTTTTTTGCAGACTTCTTTTAACTGATGGTAAAGATTGTAAAAGTAAGATAAAAATCTTGGAGACTGAATGAAAAGAGAAAAATAAACGAAAATATTTTTGCATAAATGTAAACAAAAGTTCTCAGGAACTTTTTCCTTTGTTTTTCAATACGTTTTTTGAATTATTTGATATTTGTACGTGGGATAAATTATATGCGAATGCCCCGGATGGGCAACAACGTTAAAGGACGAGAGAGCGAGAGAGAGAGAGAGAAAAAAAAAGATTCAAGTTTGAAATAAAATAAATTTAATTTAAGATTAAATGATCGTTTTCTCAGAAATTATATTAAATAACTTCGAATTTTTGGCTTTTTTTGTTCTTTCTTTTTTTTTGTTCTTTTGTTCTTTTCCTTTTTTCTTTTTCTCTTTATGTCGTTCTCTCACTTTCTCTCTTTATTCACTTTCTCCTCCGTTTAATGAACGATTTCTTATAGTAATAATTATTGATCACATGTGAATACATTGTACTATGTATGTATGTGTGCACATTTTTCAGACGGTTACATGTACATATAAATAAACGCCGCACGATCTATTCAATCTATTGTGCTCATGCAAGGAATCAACAAACGTGAATACACACTCGACTGGTGTCAGACGATTCGATCATAATTGCAATTGTTAAACATGACATGATCATGTGCGAAAATTTAAATCACATGCCCTGGCTCAGCCCCCAAAAACGGTAGATGTGTGAATGCGTTGCTTTGTTGTATATTGTGATGTTAATGATGATGTAGACCGAATGAGTGGTTAAGCGCTAACGTCGAGTACATAACAACAAATCACTAACAAATCCCGGCGTACATACACATATTTTGTTAATACCGTATGGTGTTGATATATTTATGAGATACGTTCGCGTACCGACAATGGAATACTGATTTATGCGATCGTATCTATGTATATGTATGTACACAAGTAACTATGTATGTGGGGTGTTATTGTCGTGTTGAAAGCCATTGTTCTTGCAATACATACACACATACACACACACATATATATATATATACATATATATATATGCAGATACTCTCACTGACAACAAGGAAACATGTGTAAGATATAATTTCCTCAAAAAGAGTTCGGTCAACTCGGCATAATAATTTTTGTTATTGTGTTTTGTTGTTTTATTTAGAAATAAAAAAAGATAAAAAAAAAAACATGGGGAATATGAAGAAAAGAAGGAATATACGAATATTTTTGGTGAGTTGGCGTTCATATAGATCCTTAGTATGTTTGCATGCGGGTTTATTTTTAACAACAAGTATAGTTAAATACAAAAAAAAAAAGAAAAAAAAAGTGACAAACTGCCGCAAATTTTGTCATCTTTATGTTTAACAAAGTTGTTTTAATGTTTTACATGATTTCATATAAAATGTGGGTTTAATAATATTGTTTACCGCTAATCTATGCGGATGAGTATGGACATGATGATGTATGACTTTTTTTTGCTTATATATGTTAGGATTTAATCAATTAAATTAATTGAATATCCTTCAAGGTAGCATTAATTTATTGATAAGTTGGCTTATAAGTTGCTCGTGATTATACATGAATCGTTCAGTTCATTGCTAACTGTAAAGATTACAATTAAGCAAAGCTGGTCGATCATTAGATATCTAACATCACTTCGTCTAATAAAAACTTTTCTTTATTTTCGTAATAAAAAAAAAAAAAAAAAAAAAAAAAAAAAAAAAAATTAATTAAAAATTGTCGTATAAAGGATTACTTCGTTTTAATAAGAATCCTTATATGAGTTGGGATCCATAGTTCTACACTTAATTTGCACATCAAATTACTATTATGGACTAACTTTCAATACGAAATATTAAAAATTAAATCATTTTGCCATATAAAGGCTTACTTCCTTACGAACGTTTAGATGGCAAAGGGTTCGATCGATTTTGAAAAACTTCAATTTTTTTTCATATAACGCCTTTTTCAAAATGACCCGTTAAGTAAGGAGTGATTACAAAAGTGATACGTTTGAAATCATTTTTAATAAAATTTTTGAGTAACAACGCATCCGTATACCAAATTTTTTCAGAATATCTCAAGAAATCTGATCTATAAATTGAACACAAGATTATATGGATAAATATCAGGCAGACCGAAAGAGAGATAAACAGACCAGCAAGCTTAAGTCGAATTAGAAAATGATTCTGGATTGATCGGTATAACAAAAGATGGGCTTATCGTAGGTCCTTCTTAATGTGCCCTGTGCCACACAGCTGATGCTAAATTCATCGAAAAAATTTATATGATTCTGAGCATTGACTTTAAAGCGTCTATTCAAAGAAGCAGAAGCGGTGTAAATTTACGGTTAACGCTTCAAGCGTAGAACAGTACACATACCTTACGAGGCAACGGACACGTGTTCGGGTCTACTTCTTATTATTCAACGAATTAAATTTTGGAGGTAGTGTTTGAAACTCTCTAGCAGCTGTGTGATGTTTGCATAGTTTTGTTGATGTATTTCGACAAATATCGTATATTTGCTAGCTGATCCAAACCAGAGTATTAACTAACAACGCTAGAACGTTTTGATGCACAAAATCAAAATTAAATTTCTTCGTCTAAGCACTAAGCAAATAATTAAGAATTTTATAAATAAAAGAATAAAAAAAAATACGAATCCATGTAAACATTCGTAGCTGCATCCTTAGAGACTACTGTGTGGTTGTACATAAAAATGTCGATTATGACGCATATTTTCAGAAGCCAAGCCAGGTAATTATGACCAGTTTTTAAGGTGTTTTTGGAACAAATTGGTTCGATTGCATGTCTCTGACGTGTGACTTTAATAAGACGAATCGTTACATAAAACAGTTGAACAATCGAAACATGTTACTGAAAACGAAATTCATTATAGAACAGATAGATCTTTAATACTAAACTGATTAATTGTACGTTCTACTAAAAATAATGTGTGGTGATGTGTTAACGATATTTCTTGTAAAATTTGTTTTTTTTAAATATGTACAATAATAGAAAAAATTCATCCCATTTGTAAGACTCTTAACGTAAATTATGTACTAATTGTTATTTACGATGAATTGTAATAATAAATGTAATCATTTTATTTATAAGCACAAGAAATTATGATAAAATACTTACATACTTGATATGTTGTCAAAAGTAAATTACAGTTGGAACCGGTCATGTCGGTTAATTCAGGATCATTTTTCAGAAATATATGCAAAAGAGAAAAGAGAATAAAAAATAAAAAAAAAAAAAAATTCATAAAAATTATAAATTAATTTTTATATGACTAAAACAATTCTTTCCCTAGTGAAGAAGACGAAAAAAAAAATTCAGAAGAAATTTTATGCTAAAAATAATGAGATAAATAATACTAAGGAAAAAAAAGAAAAAAACTGGTTTGTTACATACAAACTTAGCATGAAATGAATAAAAACACTGGAAATATATGATTAGTTATAAACGAAAGTACTTGTTATTGCTTAATATTATTGATGTTCTGTTATTGCGATCGCTTTGTAATTAGCTGCTAATGTGGCTTGTTAACGCAACTGCGGCATTTACGGCAGCTGTTTATGAAGTAAAGAGATCTTCTTATACTTATTTAGTTGCACAATAAATGTCCTTGTCATGCCTTAATTACGAAAGGTAGATAGGTAGATAGGTAGAAAGGTAGGTAGGTCGGAGGGCAGAAGTATAGCTAGGTAGGTAGGCAGATAAATAGGTTGAATATAAATATAAAATGCATAAATATTACCAAAGTATGATAATGAGGCATATGTGTTATTAATTTTTCGGCTTTATAAGTAGAAAAGTTTATAAACAAATAAGTGCATGTACATATATGTACGCATAGTGCAGCAAGTTAATGTTTCAAATATATGTTTTACATTTTGCGTTTTGCATTTTGCAATTTTGCATTCTACGATGAAGAACACAAGTGCAGCAGACAAGTTCCGTTTGAGGTTGAGTGACTAAAAAAGAGAAAAGCAAGTTTTTCCTCGAAGGCGTTCTTTTTTTTTTTTTTTTTTTTTTTGATCGAAATTTGATATTTACTCGATAATATACACGCATCAAGCGAAGCAAGGCACCCAGCTTAACCAAACAAGGCAAGTTAGCCTTCGAGATACCCAGGCGAACAGACAGACAGACAGACAGACAGGCAAGGCAACCAAAGTTGCTGATGTATGACTTGTCTAAAGCAGATGCTTGTCTCTGATGGTTTAATGTTAGCTCTTCACCGTTTGCCATATTTTGGTTGTAAAGTGTGTGTAGATTGTTTTGCCACCTTTTCGGTTGCAA
Source organism: Glossina brevipalpis (assembly GCA_000671755.1). Lineage (NCBI taxonomy): Eukaryota > Metazoa > Arthropoda > Insecta > Diptera > Glossinidae > Glossina > Glossina brevipalpis. The sequence continues at coordinate 3,199,104 of KK351012.1, forward strand.
CAAGAAATATATTTATTGTTGATGTTGTAATTTTACTAGTGAGAGTGTTACTACAAGTGCTACTAAACTTTTTTTTTTTTTTTTTTTTTTCGGGAAATTTGTTAAAACTGCAGCTACACTCATTCTCATCAATAAGCCAAACGTGATAAACGTCATGTATAACAAGTATTTCGTTTCGTTTATATGTGCACTTGACAGGATAACACACGAATGTTACACAACTCAAAGGATATAATTTAGGGTTTAACTGGAAAAAGAGTTTTGAATAAAGCAAAATTAGTTGGTATTAATGCCTTTTTTACTCAATTTTTAATCCAAAATTAAACGAACACGAAAACTACAAACAGAAGTCATTGGCAGTTTTTCGATCCTTTCGATTTGAAAAAAGTCAACAGCGCTATTAATCATTTGTTGGAGGGCATGTGTGGATCGTTCTCTTGAATTTTTATTCTTCACATACACATCTCTATGTACGTATGTATGTAAGTCTTTTGTATTTATCTTAAACAATGGCACTGAAGTGTGGTAACAAATGTATCTTTAACTGTCAACAGTTTTACGCCCATTGTATTAATAATTGTGCAGAATCACAAATAGAATATTTAGGGTTTGGTTGGCGCGTCTCTCAAATATTTTCTCTTGTCGAATTATTTCAATTACAAAATATGTACACGATGAGTGATAGGCCAAGTAAACGCCTACTTGCGAATAACAGCGCGCCCCGAACATTCAATTTAAAGAAATTTCAACTAAAACTAATGATAGCATTTGTTAGTTAGTTAAACCAAAAGTTTTGCTAATGGATGCTTAATTAGCGTAATATGCTTATGGATGTAAAAAAGTGACTGAATGAGAGAAAGAGAAAGACAAACGGGGAGAGAGAGAGGGAGAAAAAGTGGAAGAGAAAGAGAAAGACAAACGGGGAGAGAGAGAGAGAGAGAGAGAGAGAGAGAGAGAGAGAGAGAAAGAGACAAGGGAGAGAGAGAGAAGGAAAAAGAGAGATAGAGAGAGAGAGAGAGAGAGAAGGAAAAAGAGAGAGAAAGAGAGAGAGAAAAAGAAAGAAAGAGGGAGAGAGAGAGAAAGAGAGAGAGAAAAAGAAAGAAAGAGGGAGAGAGAGAGAAAGAGAGAGAGAGAGAGAGAGAGAGACAGAGAAAGAAAGAAAGAAAGAGAGAGAGAAAGAGAGAGGGAAAGAGAAAGAGAGAGGGAGATAGAAAGAGAGAGGGAGAGAGAGACAAAAGAAAGAAAAGAGTGAAGACTCACACAATAAACAGTTTAGAAAGTATTGAGCCTTAGGCATATCAAATTTCATATATTTATTGCGTTCAATTAATGCAGAATTCATTAAGTTCAATACTTTTTTGACTACCAATAATATTACATAAAATAAATATATACTTATCTATATATATATATATATATATACATAGATAATGATTACAAAGATTTCATACTTACACCCTGCTTGCAAGAAGAAGACGACGAGGAAGAAGAAATGTAATGCAATGATTAGTTTAGAAACCATGTAGAATATGCAGTCAACCATTTATTCAGAGCAGCGAAAACCCCAAAGAGATATTCAGGAATCGTTAAGAGTATTTAGTCATAGCATATTAAGATGATCATTCGTCATTGTGACACATTGTAGGCATATTGTTGGTTTTAATAGGAGGAGGGTTGAATGCATCATTCAATGTATGTGTGTGCAAAGCCAATGCATTTGTCATTTTGGCAATTAATAATTATATATGCGTACATATATATAAATATATATATATATGTATATCGTATATATGTTTAAGCGCATAAAGAAAGACATATAAAGTGATATGGTATTGCAATCATCACCATAATCACCATCATCATCATGGTGCGCATATATATCATATATATATATTTATATCCAGTCAAGTCATCAACCAACCAACCAACCAACCAACCAACGAAACAATCATTCCATCCGAACATTCATCCATTTATTCATTCAATGTCGTCGTTGTTGTTGAAAAGTGTTCAGACAGAAGCGTTTCGCACGTTATCGCATTACCAGCAGGCATTTGAATTGATAGCGCGTCAAGAAGAAGGTGCGGTCCAGTCATATTAAGCGTTGTTGTCGTTTTAAGCATATAAGTTGTTGATGTCGAATCATTACCATCATCATTATTATCATCACCATCATTATAAGATGAATTGATTTGAAAAGTATCATCCGTTGATGAGCAATTGAGATGATTAGTAGTACGTACGATGCGATTATTGTTCCACCATTATATTGTTGTTAACATTTTCGGTTTTCATGTCGGAAATATAAAGATTTTATGTTTAGATAAATTAATGATTTTTCTTAGAAAAACAAAGATATAGAAAAAAATTCAATTGACTTAAATTTATAATAAAATAAAATTTAAAAAAAATTTTCATATAAATCATCATCAATCTTAAAATATCATAATTTAAGTTTATTAGGAGTTATATGATACGAAGCGAATCTGATTATTAGACTATGCAGTGATTGAATTCATATTTAAATTTCATCCAGATTTACACATTGGATCACATGGATCATCTAAATGCCTTCCTATTTCGCTTTTTTTTGTATGATCGTGTGTAACTTTAAGAAAAAAGTCCCAAATATTGTAAATAAATTGTTAAAAATGTAAGCTCTCTTTAGATGCAAATAAAAGTAAAAAAAAAAACATAAACACCCATTACACAGAAGACCTAAAAATATTTTATTATAATTTATTTAGAACCAAGAAATACATTTTCTGACTAATGTGGAATAAGCACTAATAGTTAAGATTTATTTTGGTGATTAATTAATTAAATTTATTAAAAGGTAAGTACAACAAAGTTACTGTAGACTTCGGTCGCATCTTTGATACCCCGCTACGATTTATCATAATTACAAAGTATTTCGTTAAATATCTCACCAATCAAGAGGATGTTCGTAAATATTTATGCCACTCATTGCAACTTGTATATCAACGCGGTTATCAATAATGTAAAGCATTGTTGGTTTTTTTTTGAGTCAACTTTGGTCTTGTTTTCATGGAACACTAGCTAGCTTTTTCCGCTTTAAAAAGCTGGAATCACGCATTTAATTAACAATTATCCGAACGTAGCCAAACTAACCTTACTATCCAAGTTGTTTGAAGATCTGATTACTTAACGAATAGCCGGTAGCGCCAGAGATATAATATCCCCAGTTTAACAGGGCTGCATCGAAGGACGATCGACTACAATGAACCTATATGAAATACGATCCCGCGTTCACGAGGCTTTCACTGATTATTTTTAAAGCAACGTTATTTATACAGATTTCAGTAGGACGAGTTTTGATTAAATAAAGCATAAATCACTATTATAGAAACTTGTTTTGCTTTAAACCGTAGGCCTCGTAATCTTCACGAGTCCTTCAACGCATCCGTTTAGGTCCTATTTTATTTATGTTATATCTTACGTATGCAGATGATATCAAATTGTTTTTATTTTTTAATTCCTTAGGACAGCTGACTACTGAAATACTGACTAATATAAATCACGTGGTTGTATGTGAATCATGTCCTTAAACTTGAATAACTGAAAAAATGTATCTTTTTTTTTAAAAGATCTCTTATCCGTTCATATTACCCTGTTTATGATGTTAATTTGGAAGGCGTCTCTTCTCTATACAGAGTTTCATGGGCTTCATTAAGCGATGATCGAAAGAATTCGAAGACCCTTATGTGAGTAAGACATTACTCGTGAATATGATCAGACCTCTTCTTGAATATACTTCATTAGTTTGATCCCTTAGCTATCAATGTCACATTGATTCAATTGTATTTGTTCGAAAACAATTCTTAGTATTTGGACTAAGTATTTTCGTGCTCTTTGTCACCTTATGAACGTAGGTTTATTAAACTAATTGATTTACTCTCGCTAAAAAGGTATTAATTTGGTTTATGTATACTCCTGAAATATGATCTGTTGAGCGATAAGTAGATTTGACGATATTTGGCCCTTAATAAATCTGTTGCATATCCAGTTTCTTCAAACTTCTTCACAATTTTGCCGCCTATAGTACGCTTAGATGACTAATTATGTCCACAGTAGTCTGGTCACGAAATGTATCTACTACAGATTGAGTATTTTTCTAATACATTTTTACTATTTTAATACATTTGGCGGTTGTTAAACGATCCGAATTGTAAAATGGCAAACATTAAACTAAAAAAATGATACCCTGAATGACTGTTTCATTTTACATGTGTTTATGACACAAGGTTGCTAAATCTGGACCGTAGAATGGATAGTCCTATATTGACATTTCAAATTGTAGATTAGTTTATACTCATCTGATAACAATTGTAGCTGAGTCTTTTAAATAAATGAATATATATAACATAAGTAAATAAATAGATTTACAACCATTTTTTGTATCGATTTAAGCATGTCTTTTTGTCTAAGTGTCTGTCGGCGTAATGTTCGTTCATGTATTTGTGTGTTCAAATTACAAGTCGAAATATTCGAAATAGTTTGATGAAACTTGATGCATTAAAATGTTTTAGCCCAAGCACGAAACGGATTAGGTTGCATTATTTTTTACTACCACTACTTACTTATACAATTCAATAACCGTCATATGGAAAAATTTGTAATTTTTATAATTTCTCGAGAAACAAAGCGAAGAAATCCTTTGGAATACTAATTGAATGTGGAAGCTTGGTAAAGGATGAGATGATCTTTTAAAAACAAGCATTTCTGCAAAAAAAAAAAAAAAAATTAGCTCCTACATGAAAAGCAAAATCAAAATGATTTGAAAATAGTGATCCCGCTGAGTTAATGCACTTTTGCATCTGTGTCATAGATTTATGTTTCGGACGTTTTCCCGTATAGGGGTTCTCATGAAAATAAGGTCTTAATGGTCTAATGTTTAATATTTTATGACTAAAATTGGCGAAGAATAATATTTTCTTTGATAGGAAAATTATTTTATTAAATTTAGATCATGTCGATCCATTATAATTTCTTCCTAATAATTACTTCCTAAAAGCTTCATTTAGAAAATAATTATAATAATAACTTGATAATTTATTTATAAGTCCATAAGTTCATCTAGAACAAGCAAAAAAATTTACGAAAATATGTTGTTTTCGTTTAAATTATGGAATCAAAATTTAGCGCTCATTTGCACAAGTGTCTAATTGTCTATGATGTGATATCTGACATATAATAGCTAATAAAAAATATTGTACAAACGCAAAAAAAAAGAAAAAATAAATAAATAAAAAAAAGCGAGCCTAAGTTTTTTTTTTTTTTTTTTTTTTTTTTTTTTTTTTTTTTTTTTTTTTTTTTTTTTTTTTTTTAAATACTAACCAAATTTTTTGATTGACAAACTTGACTATCACGAACAGTTGAGGTTAGTAATCTATATGAGCCTCTTTCACCAAAAATTTTAAATAATTTTTTTTTGTGTAAATTTATGCGTTAAGAAATTTCCGGGCAGTGATATTTTGAATTTTAATTAAAACAAAAAAAAGAAAATTTTAATTTAATGAAAAAGAGGAAGTCGTGATCTCTTAAGTGGCCACGTCTTTTATGATCTGTGCATATCAAAGCAAATGAAGAGAACACAAACAATAAACATCAAACACGAAAGATATAATGTGTTGTCGTTTGAACAATTGCTATAATGTAATGTATTTACGATTGACACGTTTATAGATACATGGATATAAGTAAACAAAAGTATTTAAGTAGGTCAGGCCAGCTAAATGATATATTAAGTGTTTAACAGTAGCCTGTTTATGTCTACACAGCTCTGATGATGGTAACAACTGTTATTTTTAGGGTGCATTTCAAAAGAGTGCGCGTGAGAGTGTGTGTGTGTGTGTTTATACGTGTTTACATATACGTTTATATTATGTTAACGATTTCTTGATTTAAAAAAAATCCTCACATTACTGAT